>CAUYRT010106113.1:0-56347 GCA_963574885.1 Lepilemur ruficaudatus
GGCACTCTAGCCCAGGCAACAGAGTGAGACTCTGTCTCAAAAAAAAATAAAAAATAAAAATTTAAAAAATCATAAAAACTTCAGAGCCATCAATTGTTAACATTTCCTCATACTTTCTTTAGCGTACACACTCTCTTCATATAAGTATATTATGTTTATATAGGCACATATATGAAAACACATATACATATTTTCTTATTATTTTTAGAACCATTTAAAAGTAAGATGTAGACAGCATGCCTTTTAACCTTAAATATTTCAGTGTATATAACTTAAGAACCAGGATAATATCTTCTATGATCATAGTATAGTTCATTTATAAAATAGAAAAAAATATACAGTAATACATTTTTATATGTAATATACAGCCAATATTTAAATTGCGCCAGGTTTTCCTCCTCTCCAGGATCTATTATAGGGTCATTAATTATGTTTAGTTATTATTTCTCTTTAGTTTCCTTTAATCTGAAGCAGTTTTTCAGCCTCTCTTTGTATTTCATGACATTGATATTGATATTTTTGAAGTATACAGGGCAGTTGTTTTATACATTATTCTTCAATTGTATGTCTATGTTTCCTTATTATTTGATGCAGGTTATACATTTTTAGAAGAAATATCACAGAAATGATATTGTGTTCTTTTCAGTGCCTTGTATCATAAGGAACATGATGTCGGTTTGTCTTAATATTGGTGATATTGACTTTGATCTCTTAATTAGAGTGTTCTTGAGTAGTTTCTCCATATGAAGTTATTATTTTTCCCTTTGTAAATACCTTTCCAATTAATAATACATGGGGAAATATTGTGGGACTAGGTACCTATCCTGTTCCTCTCCTTCGCCAATATCATTTTTCGTATCTACACTCTCCTACAAGAATCCTGGTTCCCAACAACAAAAAAATCAATATATTTACTCATTTTCTCTATCTTATAAATATAGGCAATATAGTTTTAGAATTACCATACTAATGCCACAAACAGCAAAAATGAATTATTAAGTTCAAGTTCTTTATAGTTCTATTTTCCCTAGACGATAACCTATTAAAGGTGTACAGAGGACTGTGCTCAAAGTTACATGAAATGTTTTTTCTATGTGATTGCTGTATTATTTTAATATACATTTGTTTCTGTTTACGTACTTACCAGTTAATGGGTTACTTTTTTGTCCTTTTATATGCAATTTTACATTTTGAATATTGGCTTGCCATGTTCCCACCAACCTCTAAAGGAAACCAATTGTATAAGTTTATGATTTATTCTTTCTATGTAACTTCTTGCAGAATTAAGTAGATACATGAATATGTTACTTCTCATATGAAAGGTAGCATACTATACAAAGTCTTTTGCACTTTACATTTTTCATTTAACTATCCTTCATAGAAACTTCATAGGTTTATAGGGATCTTTATAGGTTCATAGGGATCTTCTTCACTCTTTTTTATGGATTCATAGTTCTCCATTGCGGGGATGTATTGAATAATTTATTCCATCAGTTTGCTATGTATGGACATTTCGTTTGTTTCAATATTTTGCAATTACAGACAATACTGCAATAAATAATATTCACATATGAATTTTGATTTTTTTGGGTATAACTTCCTGAAGTCCATTTATCCTATAAATTCCTAGAAGTGGCATTTCTGCATTAAAACATTAAGGAGTGGGCAGTTTTTTTTAAAATATGTAGCTGAATTCTCTGCTATACAGCTTGTACTGTTGTACATTCCCATGAGCAATATCTGAGCATATCCTAGGCTAACATTTGGGGCAAGTACTTTCCCATCACCTGAAAAATCTAGTCTATTAGTCAAAGAAGGCCAAGAGAGGAAGTAAGGATAGGCAGCCTTTTTGCGGTGGTCTCTAACCATTAATCTCTACTTCAAATAATAAGAAATAAATGGAACAGAGAAAAAGGTCAGAAACAGACCAATGTAGGTTTCAAGAAAAACATAAATGTGACATTTTGAAACCTGTGTGGAAAGAATATATTTTCAACAAATGTCATTAGGCAAGTAGTTAATCATTTTTGGGAGCAGGGACTCAAACTTGTCAAACAGCAGTTGCAAACTAGGCCATTCAGATCAACTCCTGATGGAAGTAACTAAAGAGCCTAGATACAATGTAAAGAAATATGTTCCTAAAGGCATAGAAGGTATGATGAGACAGAAAAAATTTCTAGGACCAAACTGAAAGAAAATAAGAACCCAGATAGTTCCATTAACCCCAAAATATCTTTACCCTGAGAGCATTTTCTGAGCCTTGAAAGGCAGAACCTTAGTTTCGACAACTCATAGGACGAAGGGAAAGGAAAGCAAACCTCATAACTCATCCAAGATAGGCGCTCTTGTTACGATAAGCTAGTACCCCAACGGGCTATGTCATCAAGGTAAGGGTAAACCAGAAGTTGAAACAAAACTCTGAAGTAGAATTAAAGCCCAAATTCAAATTAGCTGAATTGGTTTAATATAGTCCTAGTCGGGCAGTGCCCCCAAGTGTCTGACAGAAGCAAATGTAAATCCTCTCTGGAAGAAGTTGACTTCTTTATAGGTCTTAGACTATTTCCACAAAAATTTTGCAAATACCATATCCAATACACGATAAATAATAAAGAGGCAAATAAGGAAATGAAGCTTTGTGGCTGAGACCCAACAGAAACAACAAACAACAGAAACAGATGCACATAGACTTCAGATATTATAATTATCAGACACAAAATATGAAATAATGCTCACTTTGTTTAAAGAAATAACAATATCTGTAGAGAAGAGAAAGGTGTAATAAGTGATCTTGCAGATTTGAAAAAGGACCAAATAGAATTTTTAGAAATAAAAAAAGCAAAATTAAAACTTAATGGATATTTATTTGATATAAAAAATGAATGCAATATGGATCGTAGGGTCTACACATAAAAATTAAATCCATAGTGTTTTAGAGAAAAACTTATGCCAATATCTAGTGACTTGGTGGTAGGCAAAATTTCTTAGGTCATAGAAAGCAATAAATATAAAAGAAAAAAATGACCAAATTAAAAATTACTGTTTATCAAAAAACATTGCTAAGGAAATAAACAGGCAAGCCATAAACTGGAAGAAAATATTTGTAGAGCATATAAAGGATTGGCATTCAGCATCTATATATAACTTCTATAAATAACAATAAAAAGATAATAAGCTTGATTTTAAAAAATGGACATTGAGTTTGAGAAAAAGACAGCTAAGATAAAGGGAGATAGAAGAATGGTTAACAACTTCAAATTCTACACCCAACAAAAAAATATCAACACCGAAGAAAACTCATATCCATATAGAGGAATGAAGAGTGGTAAAAAGTATAAATATGTCAGTAAACATAAAATACTTTTTCTCATTTTTACTGTTCTTAAATGATAATTAACTAGTGAAAGGAAAAATACGAACAATGTATTATGAAGTTTCTCATATAGGCAAAAATTAAGTGTATAATAATAATAAAAAGGACAGAGGAGAAAATGGCAGTATACAGTATTATTGTGAGGGGGTATAATATTATTTGAAGGGAGACTGGACAAGTAGACATGCATGTGGTATTTCACAGAACCACCTTTTTAAAAATAAAACAAAGAGATATAACTAATAGGTCAATAGTGGACATAAAATGGAACTGTGAAAATGCAAAAGAAGGCAGGAAAAGAATAAACGCAAAGAACAGATAGGACAAAGAAAAAAACATGATTGTAGAATCAAATTTAATCATTGTGTTGATTAAATGTAAAAGGCAGAAACTGCCAGACTGGATAGAAAGAAAAATCCAATTACATGCTGTCTATGAAAGAACACACTTTAAATATAAAGATGCAGGTTAAAAGTAAAAAGGTATACCATGTAAACACCAGTCATAAGAAAGCTGGAGTAGCAACACTAATATCAGAAAAAGTAAATCACAGGACAAAGAATATTGTCAAAGATAAAGAAGGACATTTCAACATGAAAGGAGCATGTTACAAAAAATGCATACAAATCACAAATATGTATGTACCTAATAACAATCTTAAAATACACAAAGCCAAAACTGACAGCTATACAATGAGAAATGGATAAAAACACAGGAAAATTGAAGACTTTAATATTCTTGTGTCAGTAATTGATAGATTAAGTAGAGAGAAAATTAACAGGAATACAGAAGAGCTGAATACCACTATCAACTAACTTGACCTAATTGATATTCAGAGAACACTATATCAAACAAAGGCAGAATACGCATTCTCTTCCAGTGTACATGAAACACTCACCAAAATAGACCACATACTGAGCCAAAAAAGAAGCCTCTAGGCATTTAAACAGATTAGAGCACATACTCCATATGTTCTCTAACATACTATGTACATTCCCTAACAACGACTAGATTAAATTAGAAAACAGTAATAGAAATACGTGAAAAATTCCAGATTATTTGAAAATTAAACAACACACAAATAAGGAATCCAAGGTTAAAAATAAATCACGAGAGAAATAAAAATGTATTTGAACTGGAAAAATAAGTATATACAACAAACAAAATTTATGTGATATAGCTAAAGCAGTGCTTAGAAAGAGAGAAATAACTTTAAATGTTCATGCTAGAAAAGAAAAAAGCCCCCAAATTAATAATATTTTACACAAAGAAACTAGAAAAAGATGAGTCAATTAAACCAAAACTTAATTAGTAGGAAGAAAATAGTAGAGATAAGAACAGATCTCAATGAAATAGAAAGTAATCAAATAATTTTTAAAAATTAGTGAAATAGGCCGGGCGTGGTGGCTCACGTCTATAATCCTAGCACTCTGGGAGGCGGAGGCAGGAAGATCGCTCAAGGTCAGGAATTCGAAACCAGCCTGAGCAAGAGCAAGACCCCGTCTCTACTAAAAATAGAAAGAAATTAATTGGTCAACTAAAAATATACAGAGAAAAAATTAGCCAGGCATGGTGGTGCATGTCTGTAGTCCCAGCTACTCAGGAGGCTGAGGCAGGAGGATCACCTGAGCCCAGAAGTTTGAGGTTGCTGTGAGCTAGGCTGACGCCACGGCACTCTAGCCCAAGCAACAGAGTGACACTCTGTCTCAAAAAAAAAAAAAAAATTAGTGAAATAAAAGCTGGTCCTTTAAAAAAAATCAATAAAATTTGTAAACCACCATCTAGTCTGAGCAAGAAAAAAGAAATCACAACAGAAATTAAAATTACCAATATCAGAAATATTAGGAATGAAAGAAAGAAAATCACTACAGAACATACTGACAGTAGAAGAATCATACAGAAATATTTTGAGCAACTTGAGAATAAATTTGGTAATTAGACAAAATGAACAAATTTTATTAAAAATACAATTATCAAATGCAATCAAGAATAAATAGAAGTTCAAAACAGCAACATATTGGTTAAAAAATTGAATATGTAATTTAAAATTTGTCCACACACACACACACACACAAAACTCTGGCTCAGATGGTTTCACTGGTGAATTCTACAAAACTAAAAAGTAATAATATAATTCTAGACAAAGTGATTCAGAAAACAGAAGAGAAAGGACCATATTCCAACTAATTATGAGAAGAACATTCTCTCAATACCTAACCAGACAAGGATAGTACCAGGAAAAAAATACATAAACCAAAAAGGTAAAAATCTTTAACAAAACATTAGCAAATCAAAAAGCAGTGATACATGAAAGTAATTTTATATCACAACAAATTAGAATTTATGTCAGGAATGTAAGGCTGGGTTAATACTCAAAACTCAGTCAGGATAATTCACCATATGAACAGAATAAATAAGAAAAGGTCCATGTGATTACCTCAACAAACACAGAAAAATCACTTGACAGAATTCAACACCTGTTTATTTTTTTAAAACTTGGCAAATTAGAAATGATGGAACTTCTTTAATAACGGGTTTCTATAAAAACACTACAACTAATATATCATTCTGAAAAACTTAATGCCTCTATTCTAAGATGAGGGACAAGGCAAGGCTGTGCCTTTCAACATTGCCATTCAATTCAAATGAATAGCTATTGTTATTCAGTAACACATTCGATCTCTTGGCCAGTGCAATAAGATAAGAAAAAAATAAGCTATGCAGATTGGAGACATAAAACTGTTTTAATTCACAGATGACAAGATCATGTATTCATTTATATATGTAGAAAATGTTACGGAACCTACACTCTAAAAAAAAAAGGAATTATAATAACAATTTATCTTCTCATTCCTCTTCTGTGTAAAAAAATAAAAATAACAATTTAGCAATGTTGTAGGATACAAGGTCAATATACAAAAATCAATAAAATATGTACATACTAGCAAGAATTGAAAAATAATTTTTAGAAATACCATTTACAATACCATCAACAATACCTGAAATACTCAGAATATATTTAACAAAATATGTACAAAACCTATGCACTAAAACTTATAAAACATTGCTGAGAGAAATGAAAAAGACCTACATATATGGAATTATAAACCATGTATAAACCATGTTAATAGACTTTAAAACCAAATAGTATCAAGGCAATTCTTCCCAAATTAATCTATGGATTTAGTTCAGTCCCAGTAAACATTTCAACACTTTTTAAAAATAGAATTTGGTAAGCTAATTCTAAAATTTAGATGGAGATGCAAAGGTCCTATAATAAGCAAAATAATTTTGAAAAAGAAAAAGAAAATAGGAGAGGTTTCACTTTATGGTTCTGAGATTTAATAAATAGCTAAGTTAATCAAAGTACAGAAGAATTTGTATAAGGATAGACGTGTAGATTAATGGAACAGAATACAGAGTCCAGAAGGAGATCATACATACATGATCAGTTAATTTTCAATCAAGTTCACAAGATAGTTCAGTGGAGAAAGAACAGTCTTTTCCAGAAATGGCATTGAGGAGGTTGAATATCTATGTGTGGGAAAAAATGAACTTTGATTCTTACCTTGCACCATACATAGAAATTAACTTGGAATAAATCATAGGAAAGCCCAAAGCATAAAACTTCTGAAGAAAAACATTAGCGAAAGTCTTCATTGTCTTGGGATAGTCAAAGATGTCATTTACAAGACAAAAAACCACTAAACATAAAACAAAAATAAATAATTTAGACTTCATCAAAATTTAAAACACCTGCTCTTCAAAAAAATCATCAGAATTTGTTCCAATTCTGCTAAGACAGTATAGGTCCCCTATAAATACATATCTTCCATGAATAACAGTGATAAACCATATACAAAATATTAAAAACAACTACCTAAGAGCTCCGAAGAATAAAAGAAAAGCAGGTAGATGGTGGAAAGGAATCAAACTTAGAGAAGTAATGGTGAGTTTAGTGTGGTTACTGCTGTGTGATTATTATAGTTGTTGTTTTGCAGCTTTCTCCAAAGTAGAGTCACAGGCATGGAGTAGGGTGAGCAATAAATCTCCCAGAGAAACCCTAACATATTTCTTGATAAAGAAAACATGGAAAGTAGCTTAGTCAGTCTGGAGAATGAAGAGGAATTTTGAAAGGAAGAGAGCTGGAGAAGGCAATCACCTGATTCTGCCTTATGAAGGCAATCACACACACACACACACACACACACACACACACACACACACACCCCTCTGTCAATCCCCAGAGCCATGTATTCATGGAACAGACCCAAAACAGCATAGCAAAATCTCAAAAAAATAAATTGAGATTTGGTCTACCACTCAAGGCAAAAAGAGGTTACCCTCTGAGCTCCTCTAGGTTGATTGCCTACTAAAACAAATATATCAATATTCTCTAGAGGATTATAACAGAACCCAAAACCTATATATGAAATGAGTGACAATGTCTGAGATTCAATCCAAAATTACTTGCCATAAAAATAATCAGAAAAATATGACCCATTCTCAGGAGAAACGACAATAAATAGATGCCAATCCTGAGACTACCAAGATATTAGAGTTATCAGGCAGGGACTTTATAGTAGCTATTACAACTTCCAATGAGGTACAGGTGAACATACCAAAAATGAATAAAATGAAGGAAATCTCATCATAAAAATTTATTACATAGAAAATAACTAAATGGAAAGTTTTAGAATTATAACATATAATGACAGAAACAAAAATTTTGCTGGACAGGTTCAATAGCAGAATACAAATGGCAAGGAAAAAGTTAAGTGAACTTTAAACTAGATCAATAGAAATTTTCCAATCTGAAGAACAGAGAGGAAAAACAGATAAAAAGACAGAACTTCAGGGACCTGTGGGAAAATGTCAAAAGGTCTAACGTACATGTAATTATAAAGTATTTCCAAGAGGCATGAGAAGGAGAGATTGAAACAGAAAAAAAATTGAAGTGATAATGATTAAAAACTTTCTGGATTTTATAAAAGACATTAACAGATTCAAGAAGCCCAGAAATTCCAAATAGGATAAATTCAAAGAAAACCATACTTAGACACATTATAATTAAACTGCTGAAAGACTGGAGACTTTAAAAAAAAATCTTAAAAGTAGTCATTTAAAAAATAGCACATTCATACAAGTAGCAGTGATTTGAATGACTGCAGATGTATCTTCAGAAATCATGGAGGCCAGATGACATGGAACATCCTTAAAGTGCTGAAAGGAACAAAAAAAACTATCAACCAAGAATTCTATAGCACGCCAAAATATCCTTCAGGATTTAAAACAAGATAAAGACTTTTATATAAAGGAACACTGAAAGAATTTGTTACAACAGCCCTGCAATATAAAACATGCTAAAGGAAATTGTCTTTCGCGATGAAGCAAATGTTGCTAGACGGAAATTGGGATTTCAGGATCAAATTGCAAACATGAGAGAAGATAAATATTTGAATAAACATAAACATTCCCTTTTACCTCTTGGGTGTTTTAAAATATATTTAATTTTTAAAGCAAAAATATTGCCAAGTGTTGTTTTCAATGTGTATAAACATAATACATATTATATTTGCAACATAAAGGATGGCAGGAGGAAGGAAAGCAATCTATATTGCTGAAAGGTTTTTATATTGCACGTGACATAGAACAATATTAATTTTAAGTGTAATGAATAATACGCTTAGTGTATATATCCATATATAGTAATCCCTAGATTGATCCACTAAAAAACATGCAAAAAAGTGTATCTTGAAAGCCAATGGATACATTAAAATGGAACACTAAGAAATATTGAAATACCATAATCCAAATTAGGGAGGGAAGAAAGGATGAAAAAGAGTGGGGAAAAAACAGAAAACTAATAAACCGTTTTACTAAATCCAACCATATCAATCATTGTGTTAAATGTTAGTTGGTGCCTATACATCCCGACTAAAGGAAAGAAATTGTCAGATTGGACAGAAAAGAGCCAATTGTGTGATGCCTATAAGGGATACATTTTAAGTATTAAAACATAATTAGGTTGAAAATAAATAGATGGAAAAATATACTATGAAAACAATAAGCAAAAGAAGGCTGGGATGGTTTTATTACTATCAGATAAACAGTGTTTAAGACAAAGCTTATTACCAGAGATGAAGGGAGACATAATAAAAGGGACAGCTGGTTAGGAAGAAATCAATGTTTGTGCACCTAATATCAGAACCTCAAAATATATCAACATAGAAAAACTTATTTTATCTTCATACAATGTAATAGTACTTAGCAATGAAGATATACACAGCTGGCAAATAAACATAAAAATACTCACTGTCGTTAGGCATTAGGGAAGGAATTGAAACCACAATGCAGTACTACTACATATCCACTAGAACGGCTAAAGTGATGAAAACGACCATACATACCAAACACCGAGAAAGATATAAATCAACTGGAACTCTCACATAAAATGACACAACCACACTGAAAAACGGTTTGACAATTTCTTATAAAATTAAGTATGATCCACCAGTTCCACGCCTAGATATTTAACTACAAAATGAACACAAATGCTTACACAAAGAATTACAGATGGCCGGGCATGGTGGCTCACACCTGTAATCCTAGCACTCTAAGAGGCCGAGGTGGGAGGATTGTTTGAGCTCAGAAGTTTGAGACCAGCCTGAGCAAGAGTGAGACCCTGTCTCTACTAAAAAAATATAGAAAGAAATTAGCTAGACAATGAAAAATATATATAGAAAAAATTAGCTGGGCATGGTGGCGCTTGCCTGTAGTCCCAGCTACTCGGGAGGCTGAGGCAGTAGGATAGCTTGAGCCCAGGAGTTTGAGGTTGCTGTGAGCTAGGCTGACGCCACGGCACTCTATCCTGAGCAACAGAGTGAGACTTTGTCTCAAAAAAAAAAAAAAGATTACACATGAATTATCATATCTTAGCAGCTTTATTTATAATACCCCAAACCTTGAGCTAACCCAAATGTTTGAAAATAGATGAATGGATTAAAAAAATTATGGTATGTTCATTAAATGTAATACTATTTAGCAAACAGAAAGGAGTGAACTGCTACTGACACTTACAACATATCTGAATCTGAGAAACATGTTGAGTGAATAAAGCCAAACACAAACAGTATATGTGATATGATTCCATTTATATAGAATTTTAGAATAGGCAAAACTAATTTAAAATTACAGAAAGCGTATCAGTGGCTGCCTGGATCCAGGAAGTAAGAAGTGATAAAACTTTTTGTGTGACAGAAATGTTGTATTTCTTGTTTGGGGCGATGACTACACAGCTGTGTATATTTGCCAAAACTCATTAACCTACAAACTTAAGATGAGTGCATTTTACTATATGTAAATCATTCTCTGGCTCTATTATTTTTGGTGAGACAGAGTCTTGCTCTATCACCTAGGCTGGAAGGCAGAGGCATGATCACAGCTCACTGTAGCCTCCAACTCCCAGACTCAAGTGAGCCTCTCAAGCAGTTAGAATTACAGGCACGTGCGACCACACCCAACTATTTTTTTTTTTTTTTTTTTAGAGACAGGGTCTCTCTGTGTTGCCCAGGTTGGTCTCTAACTCCTGGCCTCAAGTGATCCTCATGCCTCATGCTGTGGCCTCCCAAAGTGCTGGGATTAAGGTGTGAGCCACCCCACCCCACAGTCATGCTCAAAAAAGTTGATCTAAACATGAAAAATAAGTTAGAGTTTGGTTCTTATGACTCTTAAGTTTTTTTAAAAAAAATCTTTTTGGGGTTTCTTTTAGATTTTAAAACATAAATAGGTATAATTCTTCTCTTCCTCCCGCTTTCCCCACCTAACATTAATTTGAACTCAGTAGTCTAGTGAGAAGAAAACAACACTTTCGTCTTACTGTGTTGGAAATGATAGCCCATCAGAGGTGGAAAGGCCTATAATATGGGTTGAGATTTGGATTTAAATCCCATCTTGGATATTTGTTATACAACTCTGGGCAAATTAATTATTCTTTTGGAGTTTGTCTTCTCATACGTAAAATGATTATAATACCTATCTTGCTCAGCTTCCAGGATTAAATGAGATAAGATGTGTAAAGTACCTGGCACACAGAGAAAATTTGAAAGAAATGGTTTGCCTCCTTTTTGAAGAACTGCAGATTCCAGATTTTTAAAGACAAGTTTGATTCTAAATGTCCCATCAACCCTATAATTTCATTCATACTTCTCCTACTGTGTATCCTGGGTTTTTATTGTTGTGACTGTGTTTATAAAGAAAGAAGTTTAGGGTTTATTTTAGTTGTTACTGAGTTTAAAAGTCTGTAGGTCACTCAGTCAACAGCATTTATTGACCACCCATTATGTGTTAGGTGCTTTGTCTAGGCTCTAAGTATACTTTTGGGGAGTAGATAGGGAATATCTAAGGCATTTTCAGTTAGTGACACAGATACTCATTGTATGAATTAATTATATGAATTATATATGTACATATATATACATATACACACATATATACACAATGAATATATTCATGAGTATATAAACTCACAAATTAAGTGTAGTGAAACTATACACATATACTATTTTGTAACAAGACACTAGAGTCCTACTCCAGCTCTGAAAAGACTGATGTCATATTGGACAAGTAAATTAACATTAGTTTCCTCATTTACAAAACAAGAGATCTGAGCAGTGTTTCCTTTCAACTTTAAGACCTTATATACTCAAAAATGTTGAAAGTCCCCTTTCATTTTCAAGTCATTTACTACATATATTATTTCTTCCAGTAATTTTGAGTTTACATTATTAACCAATTATAGGTGTGTAGGTGAGTAGTTTGGATTCAGAATTATCTCAAACAAAAATTGCAATTCATCCACTTACTCAAACATTTACTGAGCACCCCCTATTGTAATATCATTGCGTTTTGATAAAGAAAATGTTTAATGGCTTCATCTTCAATTTCTCCAAGAACAAAATGAAGGTGAAAAATCGTCCACCTTTCTCAAACCTAAAGTTACGTAAGTAAACAATGAGAATTTGTTTTTCTATTAACTGCTAAAGATGCAAAAACTATAATGCCCACTATTGGTGATGGTGGGGCAAATCAGGCCTCTTCCTCCATGGCTGGTAAAAGCTTAAGCAGGTACATCCCCTCCAGGAGGCAATTTGGCAATATGAATCACAAGCTTTTATGATGCCTATAACCCAGAGGTCCTCAGAGGAAGAGAGTGTGCGGTAAAGAGAGGTGGAAAATGCCCCTGAGAAAGCTAGTTACATTAGACTCCATCCCCAGCTCCCTGACTGGTGACACTCTCAATGGATCCTGTTCATTCCCAGGTTTATGCTCTGTGGTGTAATTGGCCCCAGGCTATATGCCTCCGTCTTTGTTTCTCTATATAACAACTCAGCTTCTTCATAAGTCTCCAAATGAAGCCCATTCAGAGGGAGGGGCCACATAGTTAAAGCCCACAGGCTTACATCCTAGTCCCCTTGGTATTCTCCCTGACCATTGCTTCTGGGGGTTCAAAATTCTTCTCTTTTGTGCAGAGTTTTAGCTCTTCCAAACTTCTAATTCTGAAGTTGACACTAAACCTTTCAAAGTACCCAGGAGAGTATTCTAAGACCTGCTGTTCTTAGAAAGGTTATGAATGGCAACATTTTACTACTGCATCAGCAATTCCACTTCTAAAATGTATCTAAAGATACAAATACTCATTTCAGTGTTATAAGTGCCCAAACATTGTAAATTTAAATACTCAACAAAAAGGGTTAATAAATCATGATATGTATCCTATGGTGAAATGTTAAACAGCTATTAAAATAGGATTTTGAAAAACATTTAATGTGGGAAAATTTTTGCAATACCTTTTTAAACAAAATAGTGCACTGAGGCACAAAGAATGAAACAATCCAAAAAAAAAAAAAAAAAGGTAGGCCCTAATCTTCTTTCTCATCAACACATCAACATTTTAAAAAAAGAGTAACACATGTGTAAGATTAGAAAATTTAAACAGTGCAGAAAGTTACAAAATGGAAAGTGAAAGGCCTCATTTTCCTCCTTCCGTCCTTCCACTCTTTCCAAGTGAACAATGGTTTATTATACTTCCTAATTTTAAAAAGCGAGTCTACATATATGCACATCTATTTTATCCACCTTTAATTTTACACAAAAGGAAGCATACAATTTACATGGCTTTATATCCTTTTTTATACTTATGATACATTTTAGAAATCTTTCAATATCAGCATATATATGTATATCTATTATTTAATGTGGCATAGATAATATTCTATATTATTCCATCATATCAATATACTCTAACTTATTTAACTAGTCCTCTATTTTTATAAAGTCTGGTTGCCATATTTTCTTCCAAAAGATTACTCCAATTTACACTTCAACCTACAGAGTTTTCCCACGTTCTCACTGCATTCATAGTGACTATCATTAAAATTCGCAATATAACTTAAAAGAAAAAATATATAAAAATGTAAATAAAGTAATTCAACTACCAGTTAATGAGCACCTACTATGTGAATTTTTAAAAATCATGGCAGGTTTCTATACCATACAAGAGTTAGAGTAATAAAATATGGTTCTCTGTCCTCAATCGAATCACCTGGAGGGGAGCATGGAGATGTAAACAACTGGTAAAGAAAAGAGGAAGAGCGAGAGAAATAATGGCCATATTAAAACTAAAACGAAGAGCAGAGCATGGAGTAAGAAATGATTTACTTAAACTGGGACTAGGAAAGCATTCACAGGTGCTATTATACATGGGATTTAATAATTATAGCAGCTACTGCTTGTTGATGCTTAGTGTGTACCAGGCACTAGGCTGATTTACTTTAGGTGCTTTTTCTAATTTAATCTCCATAAGGTAGGTATGACTTTCACAGGCATTTTCCAGGTGAGAATATAGAATCTGAGCAGGATTAGTTGCTTAACGTTGTCACACAGCTCTTACCATACACTTCCACGTATAGCTCATTTCATTCTCATAACATTCCTACCAGGTAAGCACTGTTACTGCCCCTCTTACAGGTGATAAAAATAAGGCCCAGAGGGCTTAAGTTATTTGCTCAAAGTCACATGACAGGTAAGTGGCCGAGCAGGGACCCAAACGCAGGCAATCTGACTCAGAGCCCAAGTCTGTCCTTCCTTGATTAGTTGGGGGAGGGAATGGGATGCAGAAAGCAAGTTCTAAGAGGGAAGAGCTGTGTGAGCATGGCCAGTGTGAGGGATGGGTTGGATGGGCCAGATTCTGAAGCCCAAAGCCCAGTAACGGAGTTGTTCACCAGGTCATGGTCACGACCAGTGAGCGTGAGGATGGAATAACATGGATAGAAATGAGGTATGTTGCAGAGGTAGAATTAATAGTGAAGATTTGGTGACTAATTGGATGCTTCCATCAAAGCCCTTACCTCTCTAAAGTGTTTTACTCCCTTTAGTCAGAGCTCACAGCTAGCCTTTTATTTCTTTCCTTTTGATATTCAGGGAACTGTTTCAGGATGCTTCTGTTAGAAATGCAATCATTCCTGTGCAACAAAGACTTGACAAGGGATGGCACCAATTGGGCTTTGCAGTTCCAAGGGTACTTCTCCACACCACAGTAATGCACCAGTTGCATGAGGTTAGGATATGGTTATCAAGCAGGATGCAAGAGAAAAGGCAGCCTACCCACCAACTGTTTCTAACAGGAATGTAGAGATACATCCATCCAACATTTTTCAGTTCTCCTACCACTTCTTTCTGCAACATTCGACAGTACTGATTATTCCCTCCTTAAAATTCTCTCTGCCAATAACTTCCGCAGTATCACCCTCACTGATTTGCTCCTATTTTCCCACGTGCCTTTCCATTCCTCTTAAATAGTATCTCTTCCTTTGATGCCTCTTAAAGGATCCCATACCCAAGGGTTTGCTCAGCATTCTTCATTTCTCCCTCTGTTTCCTTCCAGTATGATCTCAAATAAATTTACTTAGAATCTTTCAGCTGTCAGTTCATAAATTTTAAGAAAACCTAGACCCCCCTCTTTTTTTTTTCCTTTTTTACTTATTTCACTATTTCTATTCAAGAAAACATTATTAAGCCTATAGTCTTCTATCTTTAGGCTGGCACTTATTTCTAAGGTCATATAGGTCAACTTTACCATCCTCATCTTCACTGCAGATGTGATGCTTGGTGTCACCCCTTCAGCTCTGATCTGATCTCTGCTTCTTGGTTATATTCATGCATAGGCCTTGGACTATACTACTTTCAGCTGCTATGTGTAAACACTTCAACTGGCCCAATCTAGCTATCAGTAATCTACATCAGTAGTTCCCACTTTCATTACACATTGGAATCACCAGGGGTTCATTATGAAATGCTAACACCTGGCCCCCACCGCAGACATGTTGATTTAATTGGTATGGGATAGAGCTTGAGACTTTTCAAAAGCCAATAAGCAGCAGGTGATTCAAATGTGCAGCACATTTGGGAACTAGCATCCTATACGGTGGCTCTGAAACCCAATTACTCATCAAAATCACTTACGGAGTTTTGTTTTTTAATGCAGATTTCTGAGTCCTACCTTAACATCAGCCAGTGGGGCCTAGGAATCTTCACTTTATATAAGTCTCCAGGTGAATGGCATGTTGAGGTGCACTGCCGTGGATGCGATTTCTGGCCAGGAAACCACTGCCTTCCTTCCAGTTCTGTGAATAGCACCGACATAACTTCCACCTATATCTGGAAGACAGTCTCTAGCTTCTCTCCAGATCCATGTTCTGAGCTCCAGACTCATATGTATAAGATCTCATAAGACATTTGACTGTCACCCCACCTGCACCTCAAATTCAACATGACCAAAATGGAACTCGTCATTTTAGGGTTTTGTTTTATTTTTCTCTTCTCTGTCTTATCCAGATAACATCACCTTTATCCACAAAGTGTGCGAGCCCCAAGGCTAGTTGTCATTTTAGACTCTTGCCCTCTTAACCCCACAGAGAGTAACCAAGTCTGGTGGTAATTCTGTCCTGTTGATTCTGTTTTGCAGACTGCAGCCTTAGTTCAGACACATACTGTCTCTCAACCAGAGTATTGTACTTCTAATAACCTGATGGATCTTCCTTGGCCAATCCTTTTCTTTCATTCTTAATTACTGCTTGAGTGAACTTTCTAAAATGCAAATCAGATCGAGTCACTACTCTCCTTAAAATCCTTTAGGGGTTCCACCTTGCCTTTAGGATAAAGTTCAAACTTCTTAGCATACGAGGCCCTTCATGAGGTTTGCCTCTAGCCTCATTCCTTGGGACAGTGTTCCTTTCATGTGAGTCACATGGGGCCTCAACTCCAGACCCACTGAATCAGATAGTCTGGAGGAGGAGCCCTCGATATCTAAACTTTACCGAGCCGTGGGTGATTCAGCTGATGCCGCAAGGCTGGGAAACACAGCCATTGCGCATGTCACTCTAGAAAGCCAACTTTCAAGAGGCTTCCTGAACATAGTGTACTGTCTGGCGTCTCTCCTGTGCTGACTGCCTGTGCCCTCCCGCGGGGCTCACCTCCACTCACCCCTCGAGGTCCTTTCGCTGGGTGGAGTTTCCTGACTCCTCAGGCGCCACTCTTGGGTTGCTTCTTTTCTACGTCCCTAACACCTCGTGCCCAGCTCTACTCCACCTTTACCGCCTTGTGATTTTATCTATCTTACCACTGGAATTTGAACTCTTTGCCAAAAGAGATATTGTCATTTTTCTCTTTATCCCCCTATCCCAGCTCATTTAGTACATGTTTCTTGAATGATTTACTAGAAAATGAAAATGGAGGAGTCCATTGTTAACAAACAAACAAACAAACAAAAAAACCCCAACTAGGTTGTCACAAGCATAGGCAGAATTAGCAATACAGACAACTATCAGAATTTCAGTTTGAGGCTCGGGTCTTATGTCAATAATCTAAAATACAAATAGATATACACAGAGCATAAGTATAGTATCAGTCAAGGTTTTAAAATTGCAAGCAATAGATACTGATGCAAGGTGATTGAAACAGAAAAGGGATTTATTGAAAGGTTGTTGGTAGCCCACAGAATTACCAGGAAGACTAAGATGCCAGGCTTTGAAAACAGGCAGGTATAAAGGAAGACTAAGCAGCTAGACTCAGAACCACAGCTGAACACTAGAGGCTGCAGCTCACTCACCTCTTTCCACCAGCAGGATGCTACTGAGGGTGCTGCTTCTGGTGGCTATTGCTGCAACTGCTGCCACCAAAATAAATTCTCCACTCACCCTATTTCTTCGCTTCACTCACTCACTTCAGATTTTAACCTCAAACTGGTTTGAGTGACTGGGCAAGTCTAGGTCTGGATGTCCACGAGGTGGGGTGTGTGTGAGATGCACACTTCTGGACTTGTCAGTATCCACAGACACATGGAGCAAAGGTGCATGCCACAGGGAATTCCCCAAAGGCAGGGATTTGGATCCTGGATAGTCAAATAAAATTAAAAAGTGTTTCTAATTGTATACAGTATTCTATGTAGTATTATTAACACGGTAAAATTAATTAAAATCTTGGTATCCAAACAGAAAGTCAGAATAGATAAATAATTTCTAGTTGATCACAAAAACCAATTGTGAACAAACCCTAGGGTTCTGTTAAATTAATTTCTGAGCAAGATAAACAGCATTCACTCTATGGGACGAGAGTCCCATAGGCTCTCGGAAAGGGGCACAGATGTCTTTAGGCAGCAAAAACTGCAGAATGGATTCCCCTAGGATACTTGGAGAATGACTAGGACCCCACAGGGAAAAGTTAGGTCCCAGATCCTGGGGATGAAGAGGACAGGGGAAGGGCTCAAGATTGACATTGCAGAGTCAAGAGTCTGTAGCTCAAGAGGTGAAACTGAAGCAAGACAGTGTGAAAACAAGCACAGGTTCTGGATGATTGCCTCATACATGGGGGAAGTTCAAGGTTAAGTAGCTAATTTAAAATTTGATTTCTTTGTTTTTATTTAAGGAAAGATATTTTTTGTAAAAAGAGTAGATGCTCAGAAATTTTTAAGAAATATTGAAAAATGCAAAGAAAGTTGAATGAATGAAAACAATCATTTCAAATCCTACCACCAAGAAATAGGCATTGAACACTATGAGAACTTCATTCCAACCATCTTTCTACACACATGTACAGAGAGAAGCATCTGGACTGCCACATTGTACCCCTCCAGTAGTCACCATTGGTACAGAATGCAAATGAGAAAGACATTTGGATGGATGAATGGACTTTTGTTAAATGATCTCATCTGAAAAATAAAAGTAACAATTTTAGTTTTATTTGATGGAGGAAACAAAGAATTGCTGGACTTTAAATATCTTCCTTTATCACAAAATACATTATTTCCTCTTTAAAAAAAAACTCTCTAAGGTTAAAAAAAAGTGTTATTTTTTCTTAAGGAAAGGTCAAAGCTGTGGTTTTTTTTTCTTTGTCTCAACTAAATGTTTTGGTTTCAGACAGTATCAGTTGACTCACTGCTATAAAAGATGGGGATTTTGGCACTCTTATGCTTCTTGTCATATGCCTCTCTCAATTTTGCCTTGTTTGTGAGCTGTTGTACTTTTACACATCAAGACTTACTGGCTGGGCTCAGTGGCTCACACGTGTAACCCTAGCACTTTGGGAGGCTGAGGCAGGAGGATTGCTTGAGGCCAGGAGTTCAAGACTAGCCTGGACAACATAGTGAGACACTGCCTCTACAAAAAAAATCATAAAAAATAAAAATAGACTTACTGTGGTAACATGTGCTGGGGGTTTTCCAGTAGTAGTCTATGTGGAAATGGATTAATTGCTTACCACATGCTCCTCTGTCTCTACTTATCCATTCCTCAATTTCTAATTTTGATTCATTTCTTAATCAACTGGATTTTGTCATCAAATTTAATTTTCTTTGCAAGAAGAGCTCAGTGTGTTATATTCCCTGAGGTCTTTCTTGCTTAAGTATGTTCATTTTTACTTACATGACACCAGCCCTGGGAAAATGTTCTTTGGTCCTACTTTCTTCACTTCAGAATTCTTTTTATATTTTACCATTGTCTCTGGTGTTAAATACTGCTGTGGAGAAAAGTGTGATGCCAACCATTTTTTTTCCTTTTGTAGGTGATTTGTTTTTCTGCCTAGATATTGGACTAACTCATTTTTATACTTTCAAGTTCAGTAAGCAAACCAGATGTGTCTTGGGGCTGAGCATTTCTTATCTAATTATTTTATCACAATTTGAGATTCAGTTATTGCTCTCATGACTCTGGCAGTCCTGAGAAACAGTCTTCCAGCAACTTTTGAAAAGCTGAGTATGAATGTGTCTGGAGAAGAATGCCAGATGGTCCCTCCACTTCTGTTTTTTTTTTTCTTCTAGGCCCAAGGCCTTTAGTTTTTGTTCCCTGTCATGTTCCAGCAAATCCTGTAACTCCTCTTGGGTAGTTTGAAGTGATTCCATGTACTCAATAATCTCTAGAAAGAGGGTGATGCAAAGAAGTTACAGGAGTAGAAATTTTTGTTGCATAGAGGAGAGTGCTCTTGGAGGAGATTTGTAGTGAGTTCTGTAGATAGCAACTGTGGTAGACCAGATACATTGTCAGGAAGATGAGGTTTTTTAAAATTCCTTCTGCCTGACCAACTGTCTGTTATTTGCTATAGGTAGATGGTAAAAAAAACAAGGTCTGAATAAAATCTTTTAAAAATGGGTAGAGAGTGGCTGAGAGTCTATGGAGGCAAAATCCTTCTATGATGAATGAAGGGGCCTTTGGACCTCCTGTACAGCGATAATGCATGTTGTTTTGTTGAGGCTGTCTACTTCCATCAAGATGATGCTGTGCCTTCAGAAGGAAAAGGGGAATGGCCAGTGATAAAATACATGGTGATGTTATTTCAGAGGTACTTGAAGTAATTATCCCCCAAATGTATCCTGCCTATGTGCATGTGACATCAGAGTTTGCACTTTGGATGTTAACATAAAAAGGCAGAGTCACCAGAAATTCCAGAGAGCTGTCTTAAATGTTTTTAGTGGACCACAGTGATCCAGCATGGCAGAAACATAGCATTTGTGGGTGCATATCTCATGCCAAGACATATATCTGGTAGGTTTGGTTAAGAGGCCTCCTTCCCATCCTTGAACCATACTATTAGGGGCTACTGTAAGTGGCCCTGGATACTAGCCAAGTGCTATGCATATAGGTGTTAGTTGGCTTCACTTGAATTGCCTTCCTTAACTCCGACTGAAGCTGAAAGATCACAAAGTTTTGGCATTGGTATATCTCTTGTGATGGGGTGGTATTGTGCCGTACAGAGTAGGGTGTCTGTGTGACTGATAGGAAGACAGAGTTCTCATGTTTGCCTATGCTACTCACAGCCTTCGAGTGTGGACCTATCCCAGTGTATGAACCCCTTTAATTTAGTGTACTGCCAAGATGCCTTTAATTGCAGGTAGGTTTTTTTTCCCCCACACTGGGAAGATAGCTTTTGTTGGAATGAGCTGCCCTGGTGAAGAGAAACAGGTCAGCTGTGTTGGAATCCTCTTTGGGCTCAGATGGTATTTACTCAGATATTAGAAAGTTAATTTGGATCAGAGATGTCAAGTTATAAACCTATGGTCTGAAATCAGCCCACAGGCATGTTTTCTTTGGCTGACTGACATGGTGTTTGCCTGCATACAAAGACTACATAGTCTTTAAAAGAGTTTTTTTCCAATTAGTTGCCTGTTTTTAAAAGTCAGAAAGTATCCCATAAAAATCCATATTTTCATCTTTTCTTGTAAAATGAAAGATAGGACAATCCCACTGAGTGCACATTTCCAGTGGCAACATCGGATCCAGAGCTGCTAAGGAGAGCTGGGGTGCAGGTGTCCTTTTGACACAGGCCTGTGCTCTCTGGCTCACCAGGGTCCCCACCAGTTATTATCACCCTCCAGACACAAAGGCCAGATGTCAGTTCCCATTTATTGTCAAACCTGAACTTTTTATTTTTCTTATGATGGAGTCAAGAGGAAAGTGATGTATTTCCTACACTCTACTTCTGCCATAAGCAGAAATATGCAAGATACACAGAGGACTGAGAGCTTCTTTTTGTTGTCCTGCTTTACTCATTGATATTACCTGCTGAGAGCCTTTGGGTAGCTGAGTTTCCAGCTGTTGCTTTAGGTGATGGAAGCATCAGGGGAGTCAGGTAGGCCAAGACTAGAATGCAGGAAAACATGACTGTTCACAGGAAAGGGCAGCTCCTTCCATGGAACACGTATTTCTCTTTGTTGCACAGATTTATTGCTAGGGAGTGGGGATGCGACCACTGTGGGGAGAAAAGTCAGTGGTAATCAGGGACTATTAGATGTCCTTACTCCTTTGTAGTTTCTGATTTTCCTCCTTGAGTTTTAATATTATCAACTTGTGGTGTCATTTATTGCGAGTCTCCTGCTTACTCCCCATGCCCGAACTGTGTAGCGGTTTGTGTGTGAGCCTAACCAATGACTCGAGGCTAAGCATCCTGTGAGCCTTGGTTCCAGAATCATCTGAGTACTGTACCAGCAGCCACTTTATAACTATGCAGCCCCACTGAATATTATGTATGTATAAATATATGTTGTCACCCCACTTTCCTTGGTCCAGCTTTCAAGTTTCTTATGCTTTTAAAAATCATTTAAAAATTAATTTTAGAATGACTAATATGTTCCCTTGGCTCAAATTCAAAAAGTAAAAAGGGTATATAGTGAAACGTCTTCCTCCACTCCTGTCCCCCCATTATCCAGGGCTCTTCGCTGAAGACAAATAAGGTTACTGGTTTCTATATTATTACTAAAGAAATATTTTATGCCAATGGTTTTCAAAGTGTGATGTATAAACTCCTGGGGGGTGCCCAAGATGTTTTGAGGGGGGGGTCCATGAGATCAAAACTATTTTCTTAACAAAAATAAGACACCATTTGCCATTGCCAGTGTTGGCATTTGCACTGGTGATGCAAAGCAGTGGTGGGTAAAACCCATCTTGTCATGCATGAAGAGAGTGGCACAAAACTGTTCTAGGAGTCATTTTATTCTTCACTGTGACACACTCACTGATGAAAACATTCAAATTGCACTTAAAATGTCCTTGATGAAGCAGGAAAAGCTAATAATTTTATGAAATCTTGACTCTCGAGTACCTGTCTTCTGAATATTCTGCCTGATGCAACAGGAAGTACACGTGAAGCACTTCTGCATATCCAAGTACTGTGGTTGTCTCAAATCAAGGAAAAGCACTTGTGTGATTGTTTGAGTTGTAAACTCAACTAGCTAAATATTTCAAGGAGTACCATTTTTACTTGAAAGAATGACAGACTAACCATGGTTAGTCAGACGAGTGTTTGGCAAACATTTTTTTGAAAGCAAACAAAATAAGCCTCTGCTTAAAAAAAAATCCAAATGATAAGATGATGCTGTATGAAACACTGTTGCTGCACCTTGCTTGCTTAAGATGTCTTCAAAATTACTCTATATCAGGACATACAGAGCTTTCTTATTCTTTTTAGGCTACATATTATCTCCTTGTAAAAATTTAGCATAATTTATAAACCAATCTCATATTAATGACTTTGCTGATAACTTTAATGTCATTTTGTTCTTCTGGACAATGCTAGAGTGAATACCTTTGTATCTATGTCATGTCAAACCTGTGTAGTAAGGTCTGGAGGACAGAAGTAGAAATGCTATTCATAGATTAAACATATTTGTAATTTTGATATCTGTTGTACAATATATAAGCTCATGTCTTTTGTAAAAAGTAAACATAGCTTTATAAAAAAATAGGCCACATCAGGGTCATATATGTGATCAGATGACGACAGCAGAGTTGAGTAGTGAGTACACACATATGCATTTTACATGTTTGGAATCAAAAATTGACATTAAAAAATCAAAATTAAGCTGAAAAGTCTATTGTAATATATAAGATGTATGGTTGATTGCTCTATCTCATGAATGCATTATGGGAGAAGTCATAAGTTTTTGGCATTTATCTGATGTAAGGTTGAAACAATTGGGAACTTTTGATGGAGGCTCTGAAGCAGCTGGCACTGACTGCACCAATAAACATGAAATCCCAGCACTTGAAAATTCCAAGTTCACAGTGGCCAGTGGAGGGGATGGTCTGTGTCATTACACAGGCAAGATTTCAGTGCTGGTGCAGGTGGATTCCAAGCAAAGACTGTTATGAACAAGCAAGACAAGTTTCTTGAGTTCTTGCATGGCTGCTGTAGGGAAATGCTTGTAGCTCATAAATGTGAGCTGGTGAGTAACATTATGAAGGATCTTTGTGTGTGCACGGACGTATTCTTTTTTTTCCTGTAGAGATGGAGTCTCACTATGTTGTTTAGGCTGGAGTCCAGTGGTGCTATCATAGTTCACTGCAGCCTCAAACTCCTAGCCTCAAGTGATCCTCCTGCCTCAACCTTCCAAAGTACTGGGATGACAGGCATGTGCCACCATGTCCGGCCTATGGATGGATTTTTCTTTAAATGTGAACATTTTCAAATAATTTGAAAAATGTTAATCCTCAGTCCCCCTCTTCCCTGCTCCCAGATAGCCATCACAAATTTCTTTGGTACATATTGCTCTTTTGCTCATTACAAATGAGCAAATAGGAGATGGTGTCCCACATCTCCCATTATCTTCACATAGCAACTTAAATGCCATCTCCAGAAAACCTCATGTGGTTCCCTAAAATGGAACAAAATTATTTTCCTTCATATTCCCATAGGACTCTGTACTGTCTCTACCATAGCATATAAAACCATGTAGTATAATTGCCTGCTTATTGACAATTTCTCCACTATCTTTCACATCCTAAGAAGAGTGATGCTATATGTCTTGTTTAATGCTTTATTCCCAGAACCTAGTCTAGTGCTTGGCATATAGTAGGTACTCAATAAATAATTGTTGAATTAATAAAAAAATCCAGAAGGACAATTTTAACTAGAATATGGGTTCTAGGTATCTGGAAATTTTAATTTAATAATCCCAAATGTCCTAGCAACTACTTTAAGCAGCTCTGTCTTCACATTATTTCACTGTTTTATATAAAATCTCTAGCAGTACTAATATATACAGTATTCCTGGTATAGACATAATACGCTTTGATATAGTGTAGAATGCTATTTTCTCTATCTTCCTCAATGACCTTGGTGCTATTTGCCTATTGTCCATCAATGATACCTTGGGCCTAACAGATAGAATGAATTCTCCAAGAAGCAATAGGCTAACTCACATTTTTAAAAAGTAGCAGTCAATAAACTGCTGTAATATATACATTTTAGCCCAGTGAAAACATGCTTTCAATGTTTCCTATAGTTTGATCAAAATGTGTTTCTTTTCCTTGGTTTTCTTAGGCCAACCAAAGAAAATACAATCTCAAGGTGTGGGGTAACTTATCATCATCTTTTAATTACAAAAAAGTTCATTATATATCAACTTATAATGATCAAGGATAAAGTCGGGAGGGATTCACCAAAGAATAAAGCTTCAGGAAGCCTCTTCTCCTGTGCTCCCTGCTATTTCTTCAGTTTTCTAAAAGGCAAAATCATATTCATTTCCTTTGAAAAGACCTCTCTCACCTCCTCATTTTAGTAAGAATTCATTATTCCCTCTTCTGTGCACCCCTTTACTTTTTTCCCATAAATGACTCCACCTTTGTGATTGATCTTGTCTTCTGATAGCAAATGGGCTTCTTGAGGGTTGACCTTGTGTTTTCTCATGCCACCTAGCATGGCGATTCATGTAGATTGGTGCTTAATAGATGTTTGTTGAGATGCCTTAGTATCTTTTATAGCGTCTTGCCTCTACTGTCCATATGGAAATGTGATACAGAGAACGAGGGTATTCAGAACAGGTGGAAAGAGGAGGTTAGAGAGACTCTTAAAAACACAACAAAGTTAAGAACTTCTGCTGACAAGGACTCTGGGAAAAAAAAATACAACAAAGTTTCAGCAAGGACAAGAAGATTTAGATAAAGAAGATGAAAATCATTTCAAGAATGTCACGACTTAGCACTGGCAGCAGGCCTGGTTCAAATCTTGACATAAACACTTATTAATAGAGTCTGTTTATGATCTTGGGCAGATGACTTAACTTCTCTAAACTTTATTTATCTGTAAAGCGGTGGTAATAATAACAGCTACCTGTGTTAGCCAGAGTTATAAGATGGTCCCCAAGATTCCCCCAGCTGGTGTGTACTATCTTATCTGTTTAATCCCTTCTCCTTGACTGTGGGAGGGACCTGTGATAGGATTTTACTCCTGGGACTAGATTATGTTGTGTGACAAAGGGAAGGGATTTTGCAGATGTAATTAAGGTTCCTAGTCATTTGACTTTGAGTTAATCAAAAGGAAGATTATCCTAGATGGGCCTGATCTTATCAGGCGAGCCCTTTAAAGGAGGGTCCAGGGCTTCCCTGAAGGAAGAGATTTGAGGTGAGAGATTTTCCTGCCAGGCTTGAAGAAGCAAACTGGCCCGTTGTGAGAACTGTGGGATCCTCTGGGGCTGAGAGCAGGCACTTCCCCTCTCCGCCCCACTGATAGCTGGCAACAAAAAAAAGGACTTCATTCCTATCACTACAAGAAATGAATTCATCCCCACAACCAGGTGAGCTTGGAAGACAACTCCAAATCTCAGAGAAGACCTGGCTGACATGTTGATTGCAACCCCATAAGACTCTGAGCAGAGGACCCATTTTAGCTATGCCCAGAGCCCTGACCCATAGAAGCTGTGAGATAATGAATGTATGTTGTTTTAAGTAGCTACCTTTGTGATAGTTTATTACATACTGATAGAAAACAAATATACTACCTTACTAGGATGATTTATAGTTTACAAGCTACTGATTCTAGCTAACGTTAGATAGAAAGAAGCAGAATTTATCGGAACAAAATTTGGTATGTCACGGAATTGAAGGAAAAGCTAAATAATCAGGCTTTGGGGATAATAGGCATAAGGGTGACTTTGAGGATGTCATTCAAGAATTTGTGAGTGTGCACTTTGAAATAATCTACCAACATCCACCCTTGTCATTGTCCCATGAATCAAATTCTCCTGATGAAATCTAAGTGGCCTCATTCCCATCACCTGCCCATTTCTTCATGTCAGGTAGCTATGCACAGGCCCCAAGACTACATGGAATGAGGAAGGGAAAGAGTGATCATCTTAAGGAAGGAAGAGGAGAGGGATTTGAGGTAGGCACACACAAAAGAAATGCACCTTGCTACCTTATAGGGTTGTCAAGAAAAGACATGTGATAACCCACTTAAAGTGCTTAGCACAGTCATTGGCACACAGTAATCACCCAATAAATTTTAACCATCATTATTAAGCATCAGAAGGCCCAAGTGTCATCTAGACAGTAAAACAAAGAACCCTGTTCTTGAAGATGAAAAGAGAAATCCCATCTTGATGAGGGACAGAAAAAATCCCTAACACTTAAAAGGACAGGCTTAAATGCCCATTATTTCTCTGAGAAAGATAGTTGTTAAAAAAAAAAAAAAAAGCCCGTTGCTACCTAATTGATTTATAATTAAAGGGTTATCAGAGGTTAGGGACTGGTTTCATGGCAGACAATTTTTCCATGGACCAGGTTGGGTGGGGGATGGTTTTGGAATGATTCAAGCACATTACATTTATTGTGCAGTCAAACCTCTCTGCTAATGATAATCCGTATTTGCAGCCACTCCCCAGAGCTAGTATCACCACCTCAGCTCCACCTCAGATCATCAGGCATTAGATTCTCATAAGGAGCATGCAACCTAGGTCCCTCATATGTGCAGTTTACAGTAGGGTTCAAATTCCTGTGAGAATCTAATGCTGCTGGTGATCTGATGGGAGGTGGAGCTTATGCGGTGATGCAAGTGATGGGGGGCAGCTGTACATACGGATGAAGCTTCCCTTGCTTGCCCACCACTCACCTCCTGCTATGCAGCCCAGTTCCTAATAGGCCACAGACTGGTACCCCCCTGCAGCCTGGGGGATGGGGACCACAGAGCTATGAGATAGACTCCTCCAAATTTCACTGGCTCAGGGACAGATGCCAACTATTAGTGGCTATACCTCTGCATGCAAAACTCCTAATGGTTGGTCACAGCTCTGCTTATAAACATGCTGGATGGTGCCCAAATCCATCTATCCATGTTTAAATCATGCCTTTAAATTTGAAATTTTAGAAAATTAATTCAGATATGAGACGATAGTCACATTTACTGAGGACCATGAAGAGAATCCATAGCATCTGTGTGTACCTAGTATTGAGTGATGTCATCGTGTTTCTGAAGCGAGGCTTTCCTTTGAGCTTTCTGTTGAAGAATGCCATCCATTGGTCAGTACACTCATTCTGAGTAAGGCCTGCCTATCGGGTGGTGTCATTTTTGGCCCAGAACATCACTGATGGCTGGAGTTAGCGTCCATCCATTCTGTTCTACTCCACAAGTATTTATTGAGTTCCCATTATGTGCAATGAACTGTGTTAAGTGCTTTGATAGATTAAAAAATGAATAGATAAGACAGAGCTTCTGACCTTAGGGTATATATTATCTCAAAAGAGAGACAAACGTTTATAAGAACCAGATACAATACATGGCCAGGATGTGATAAGTACTAAAATAGATACAGAGGCAAAAGAAAGTTTTAAATTTCAAGTGTGGTTACCTGGAGTTTTCATGGTAGAAGTAGAATTTGAGCCCTTTTTAATCATATGCCCATCCAGGACAGGAACATGTTATCTGTTTTTGTATTCCCAGTGCCTAGCACATATGCAACTAAGGATAAGTTTTAAAATTGTTTAATTATGCTAAAATAGATACAACATAAAATTTGCCACTTTAACCACTTTTAAGTGTACAGTTCAGTGGCATTAAGTACATTGACACTGTTGTGCAGCCACCATTACTGTTCATCTACAGAAATTTTTTCATCTTGCAAAACTAAAAGTCTGTACCCATTCAATAACTCTGTGTTCCCCCGTGCTCCCAGAAATCAACATTGTTCTTTCTGTCTCTTTAAATTTGAATCCTTTAGGTAACTCATATGAGTGGAATTATACAGTATTTGTCCTTTTGTGATTGGCTTATTTCACTTAGCATGTCTTCCAGGTCCATCCATGTTATAGCATGTGTTAGAATTTCTTTCCCTTTTAAAGTTGAATAATAAATATTACAGTGTGTGTGTGTTTGTACACACATACATACATACATACTACATTTTGTTTATCAGTTCATCTACTGGTGGACATTTGGGTTGTTCCCATCTTTTGGCTATTGTGAATAACGCTGCTATGAACATGAATGTGTGAGTGCCTGTTTGAATGAGTTAGAAAGTTGAGATAGGTCAAGAGGGGGCAAAGAGGGTGCATTTCAAGCTTAGGAAACAAGATGAACAAAACCCAGATGGTTGAAAATGCACTAGGCTTGCTTGGTATGGCTTATCCATGGGTTTGGGGCTGAAGATGGAAAGATCAATCTGGTATCATACCAAGAGGATAAACTTTTTCTAAAGTTATGGAGAATCATTTAGGAGTTGGGTCAGATGATTAAACATTACTGACGCAATACTCAAAGAGTGTAATTGCAGTGGCAAAGATGTAGTTAGAAACATAGGGTAATAAATTTGGCAGGAGATAAAGCAGGGCAATGGCAGAGGAAATAGTAATGTGGGGTGGGAGGGAGTAGGGTAGAAATACCATAGAGGGACACTCAATAGGACCTGTTGACCAACTGGATGTGGGTGGCAGGAAGAGGAAATTGTTGTTAAATCAGTGCTTGAGAGCATGGTGATATTATAAACTGAGACCAAGAGGGCAGAAGGAAAAAGATGCAGACAAAAACAATATATACCATTTGCTGAGCTCTTATGTGTTGGTACCTCACATGGATTATCTCATTTCATCTTGATAATGACTCAGTGAAGTAGGGATTATTGTACATGGAAGGAAACTCAGTTTAGGTAGATTAAGTTACTATCTAATATCTAGTTAAGCAGTAAAATTGAGACTCCAACCCAGATCTAACTCCAAAGTTCTAACTTTTTTTTTTTTTAACCACCACACTATTCTATTGCTTTCAAGCACATGGAATATCTATGTGGATTGATCTCTCAAGAAACTGGAAATGTTAAGTCAAAAGCTCAGTTGAATGCTCATGGATGAAAATACAGGCCCAGGAGTTCTTCACACAAAGATGAGTTCAAACGATATTGAGGAAGTGCATGAGCTCACTCAGGAGAGAATGTAATGACAGAAGATAACAGAACATAATTTCAGAACACAATTCTAGAAGCACACATATTTATCAGGTAAGAGGACAAAGAGGGGCTGGGTCTGAGGAACAAGAGAACAGCCAGAACAGTGAATTGACAAACGGGCTGCATGAGAAGACAGTTTCAAAGAAGGGATTAGACAACACTGGCAAAGGCTCCTACAATCTTAACTAGGAAGTAGATTGGGGCTATGAGATTTGACAATTAGAAAGACTTTGGAGACAAGAAAGTCCATATAACAGTATCTATAGATTGAAAAATGAACAGGAAGTAGGGAAATGAAGAAAGTGAGCGTAAACACTACTTGTTCAAGAAGTTCGGCAGCAAAGGAAGGAGAGATTGTGGGGATTGAAGGGATATAGAATAGAGGAAAGGTTTTCTTTTGCAGGATTGAGAAGAGTGAATGATTTTTTTTTTTTTTTTTTTTGGCTGTGAAGGACAAGCCAGTGGAGAATAAGGGACTTAGAATATTGGGAGACTGATGAAAATTCATGGAAGACTAGAGAGAGGGTGGGATCAAGAACATACATAGAGGGACAGCCAGGGGGAGGAAGTAGGGATATTCTTTCCCCAGAGATGGAAACGAGAATTTGGAAGTTGAGGGGAAAAGCTGAAGGAGTTTGCATTGGGATAGAGGCCGCCTCGTGAGGCCATGGGAAGCTGAGTGGAGTCTGGTGTGGAGACTAGTAAACAGCTGGTTGGGCCAAGGAAGAGGGAGTCACATATGGGTCAAATGAATAGATTATCTAGCTTTCCTGAGGGTGCCTCTGAGTTAGGATTATTTTACTCTGTAGTGAAGCCAATCAGTTGGAATAGTGACCAAAACTCGGTATCTATTTCAGACCAATACATTTTCAGACTTTCTTGAAACTTCACAGAGATAACTAATTGGATTTGGGTATTTCCCAAATCTCCTTAGCCTTACCTATAAACCCTTAAGGTAGCTAACTCTTGGCTGATTCCATCAATGATGTGTTGATGTTTACCAGTTTCATTTTTCACTGTCAACAAATTCTAAGGGTATACACATAGAACCCCCCAAAACGCTGACACCAGGAAAAAACTACTTTCTTGAAGAGGTTGTCATAGGAAAATATTGGGAAATTACTGAGACATGGTGAAATATTTCAATATTGAGTTTCAAAATTTTACTCCTTAAAGACTCCAAACCCATTGAGAAATCTCAGTTTGAAAACCTTTCTATTGATTCTAGTTTCTGAAATAGAACCAAGTGCAAGGCGTAGCTAGTATAATTTAAAGTAACAGATTGTCTTCTTCTCTTACATTGACATTCCATTCAGCATTCTACATGAACAAAGTAATGTTCCAGATTTTTTTATGTATATATACAGTTACATTTACTGTATTTATGTGACAAACTCAATTCCAGATATAAGTATTAGCAATTGGAACCATGCCTAAGTTACCTCCCCTATGAAAGATAACGTAGGAATGTTACAACAAATATTTAGTTAAAAAAAACGAAAAGGGCTTTGAAAATGTAAAAGTGTAATATAAATGCTAAATAAAGATAATATATTCTGAACAGCAGGCTCCTTTGAAATAGGGCCTATGAATTCCATTAGCACTCTCTGTTTACATGCTTTTAGGAACTTTCAGGAGGATGTTGCCCATGAACATGCCTGTGATATGATACCTATGGCCTAGTAACCAGCGGGGAAAGGAGCAAGTAAAAGAGTAGTGTAATAATTCACATAATAATATTTCTTTAAGTCATTCAATAAGTGTTTATTGCATACTTACTAGGTGCAGGTACAGTTCTGGGTGCTAGGAATACCATAGGGAACAAAACAGTCAAAGCTCTGGCAAAGGACCTGAATAGACATTTTTCTAAAGAAGACATACAGATGTCCAACAGATACATGAAAAAATGCTCGACATCACTAATCATTAGGAAAATGCAAATTCAAACCACAATTAGACCTCACTTCACAGCTGTCAGGATGGCTATTTTCAAAAATATGAGAGATACCAAGTGTTGGAAAGGATATGAAGAAAAGAGATCACTAGTACACTCATGGTGAAAATGTAAATTAATACAGCCATTATGGAAAACAGTATGGATATTCCTCAAAAAACAACAAACAGGGTTACCATATGGTAACCAGAGTTACCATATATATAACTACCATATCAGTAGTTATTCACTACTGATTATATATCCAAAGGACTTGAAACCAGTATGTCAAAGGGGTATCTACACCCCCATGTTTATTGCAACATTATTCACAATAGCCAAGTTACAAAAACATCCATAAAACAATAAATGTAGATAGAAAATGTGGTACATATACACAATAGAATACTATTCAGCCTTAAAAAAGAGGGAAATGATTTCATTTGTGACAACATGCACAGAAAGACAAATAGTGAATGTTTTTATTTACATGTGGAAGTTAACAAGGCAATCTCATAAGCAGAGAGTAGAATGGTGGTTGCCAGGGGCTGGAGAACGGGAGGAATGGGAAGATGTTGCTCAAGGGATATAATGTTTCAGTTAGAGAGGAGGAACATGTGATGAGTATTTGAAGTATTGGATACGTTAATTAGCTTGATTCAATCATTCCACATTGTATACATATGTAATAGCATCATTTTATATCTCACAAATATAGACAATTATAATTTATTGATATTCAAGGAAAAGAAAAAAATGTAACACGCAAAAGTGACTACTCTGAAGCTAACATTTATTGATTACTAACCAAGTGCCAAGGATTGTTCTTGCATTCATCCATTAAACCCTCGTAACAACCCATAAGCTAGGTACTGTCAGTATTTCCATTTTATAGATATAGAAACTGAGGCAACAGAGGTTCAGAAATTTTCCCAGATCACATCATCAGCAAGTAGTAGAGTTGGGATTTGAACCTCAAAGTCTGGCCTGCATGTTCCACTAATGAAAAAACAATGACTGGGTACTAAATTGACTAAATTGACTGCCTAAGTTGGTCCTCTTTAATTTTGGAAGGCCAAAAAGAATGAGGCATACACAATTGCTTGGGGGCTTCTATTTTTCTATTCAATTTGAAAACCTCCTCAATTTTCCATAAGTGATGGGGAGTTACTATGGGGATACCAGTGGAGATAGGAATTCTTCTGTGCAGGCAGCCTTCACGGTGACCACAGTGACCAGGCCTCACCAAGACTGGAATGGCATTTTGGAATAAGAGGACATGCAGAGTTCACTGCAGCACTGGCACCTTTTCTCTTTTGCTCCTCATGCCAGCTAATTTCTTTTCTTCTCTACCTTATGATTTCTACTTATGTATGGTTTCTAATGCCTAACAGCTAATACACCTATGCTCTACCTTTTTCTCTCTATGAATCACTTAGTTTTTACAATGCCTATCAGCTAACTTCATCCCCAGTACCTCCAGTATCTCCAATTCATATGGCCAACGCGGAGAATGTGATTGGCCATTTCCATGGGAAAGCACTTCCTGCTGATTCATAGGCCACCTTGGTTACTTTGTTCAGTCCTTGAATTAAATGCCTACTCCTGGGCCAGTCAGCTGTGGCCAGAGGACAAAGTCAAATGCAAACAACATTCTAGAGCCAGGCTCTAAAAGTATTGCGGGCTATGGTCACAGACATGTTCTGAACTCTGGCTTATTTCCTCTAACATTGTTTATTTATATGGCTTCTTGGATTTAAGGTTTGCAGATGAGTATGTTATAGAAAATTATAACTTGTCTTTTTCTTTTTAATTTAGAAGTCAGTTTACAGTCCCATATTATTCCATTCCATTTTGAATATGCCTATAATATTTCTATCTCTACCTTCTTTGTATCTAAATGGAATGATAATAAATATTCACTTCACATCTTTATATATTTAATTTCCTTAAGATATTTAGAATGTGATACATACTTTAATCCTTTTCTTACCTGATGAGTAATATACTCTTTTTCTTTCACCCTCAGCATTTCAATTACATTTCGCCATCACGAGCTCTGTGCTAAGAATGTATGCAGATGTGTCACAAGAAAGCGAATCAGGATTCAAATTAAATGATCTATGTAAACATTTCAATGTTGTCTAGAACACTAACAGGAAGATCAAACTCCGCTCTTACAAATATCATTAATAAGAATCTTGGCCAAATCAATGTTAATGTCATTTTTATACTTGGAAAAACATGGAGCACACAATTAGGTAGGCTAAAAAAAATCAATAACTTGACTCATACTTAAAAGTAAGATAATACATTAAAAGGATGATTTTAAGTATAGTTCATTTAGAAAATTTCTATAGAAAGATTCAGTTTTACCTTAAGACTTGTAATCAACATCACACATCGCAATTTGGGTGACTGGGGTTAGGAAAGGAGTTTGTGGCTACGAAACAGATCAAAACTAACTAGTCTTTAGGGAATGGAACCCATGACCTTCCTCTCATTAGTACCAAGCTTAAACCAGCTGAATGAGCTATTCATTGATATCATTTTGATACCCAGCAGATAGATGAACCTTTCCTCTTTACTTAAAATACGTTTCTTGGTTCCATATTATTTGCACTAAAATGTGACGGTATTCCTGTTACATGAGAAGGGGTGAGCAGGGACAAAACTTTCAAAGAGACTTCAGAAATCAATTACTCTGTTTTCTTTGTCTAACTAGTGAGAGAATTGAAGCCCTAAACTATGAAGTGACCTGCCTTATGGTTCCCAGTGGTGGTGGCAGAAGTGGATTAGAACATAAATCTTTTGGACTTCACTCCCAGGCACTTTCAATTGGTGAGGGGCTGGCTTACGGATGAGGTCATCCTTGAATTTTTCCTGGACAGGAGGAGTATGTCCTATCAACGTAGGGAAAACTTAGCATTAGGAAAAGAAAGTTTAAGTTTCTAAATTGAAGTTTATGCAGAATGGAGGTTACAGGATGGAGTAATGAGAGGTTTTGAATGATCTTCATTGGGGTGTGGAGGTGGGGTCACAAGAAGCCCCCAAAAGTCTCTGAAGAGTAAGTACGGTGGCTTAAGACATTTGCCATGTAAAATGACTTTAGCTTAAGAATACTTACAAATGGAGAACCTGAAATCATTTTGGGGTGGACAAGTTTGGGCATAAATAAATATAAAGAAAAATAAAGGAGTGAGCTAATACTTTAGTTTGGGATGTCATGGAAGTTATAGAGGTGGGTCTGAAGGATGGATTTGGTATATACATGTGGTAGGTGGAGCAGGGTGGAATGGGAACATGGTAGAACGTTGAAGAGTGATGAGATTAAGTGATGCTGGAAAGAAGGTATTCATCATGAATTATTAACCAGTGGCTGAATGGCAGAAGGCTGAAGGAATGGCAAAGAAGATTCTACTAGAAAACAGAAAGAAAAAGGTCCTATAAATCATACACATTTACATGAACTATTGTTATCTATACTCTAGCAGTGTAGTTTGCCTACATCTCAGATGCTGCCACCAAAGGACTCTGTAGAAAACTTTGGTAGTGGCCTTTAAAGTCATTATTCTTACAAGTGAGTAACTTCAAAATCTTAACTATCTGAACTACATTTTGGGAAAACTGAGATGAGGTTTTAATAATGATCTCTGGAGGAGAAGGACAATGCATTGCCTCAAGTCATCCTTCCTTCTGTTAGCGAACTTGGTCAGTGCGGTTTCCAGGCAAGCCTTGCTCTCTAAACCCTTGGGCCTTTACTCAGGCTTTCTCTGATTGGCTGATCTTCCCAGATACCTTCTGGAAAGAAAGGTGGCTTCACACATTCAGGATGCTTGTCCTTGAAGAATCAGCTTAGCCATCTCTTCTTCTGGAAAGCCTTTCCTAGTGCTTCACAATTGTACTTGCTTTCCATACCCCTACTATAACACTTACCTTACTGTAACATAATGCCCAATTCACTACACTCTCACACCAGACTGAATTCCTTGCAGCCAGGGCCTAGTTTTGATCATCTGTTTATCCCTAGCACCTTGCAGAGTGCTTAGCACAGGTAGGCCATTAATACACATTTATAGACTGTTGAACCAATATCTCTGAAAATATATGTACAATAGAAATATCATCCAGAAATTATCTAGAGAGAATGAATCTAAAATGGGTTTTCCAGCAAGAGGAATCTACAATTAATTTAGTTTCTTTTGGGGAAAGGTCTTAGTTTTGCACATAGCCTGTGGCCTTTCTTTCCTTCTCCTCCTGTAGTTTACCTTTGGCCATTTCACTGCTTATTATGCAAGGGCTAGAGAGAAAAGGAGAGAAGCTGAAATTCAGAGCAGCTAATTAAGCTGTTTGGGAGCAGCTCTGAAAAGGGCTGGATGTGGTGGGTGAAATCAATAGTGAGCTGGTGGTTTGAGATCACCTAGAGCTCTCACTAACCCAAGCCTTTTCTTCTTCACACCCTTAAACCAATGTCTGCTCAACATATGAAGCATATTTTGTAAACTCATTTCGGATTCACAGGGTTTGTCCCTTTGTTCCAGAGTACATGTCAAGCCACACACCTTGATTTTTGGTTTGGAGAATTTGGTCACTACACCAACTGAAGAAATAATGGGGCGTCTGCTTCTCTAGGGTAATTTCATGGTCCTAAGGAAGAAATTTAACAGTTTATTTTCTGAAACTGGTTCAAGGAACATTCCTTAAGTGAAAAAATTCAATCAAGAATAATATTACTAACGTTGTGGAGAAGGTTTTTTAATACAGAATTTCCATCTGTGATATATTTAAATTCTAGGCCTCAGGGAGCAATTTCAGAAAAGGGCCTCCTTCACCCTTTATTGGATGCTAAATAAACAGTCTACTCTGGGGATGGGGGCCTCCCCTTCCGTCCCCACCCCTGCAAAATATGACTTGCTTCCATAGTTCCTGAGATCACACGTGCTACTTTTTTCCCCCTCTCACAGCAAGCTCAACTATTAACATCAAAATGTTTATCATAACTTTAATTGCTTAAATTATTTTGTAGGTACTCACAGCTAGTACAGAGAGAGAATCGCGTGCTGCCCAAAAGGCGGCTTCCAGTCAATAAGCGGAAAGCTGTCAATACCGAAATAAAATACTCTCCTGATCTAGTTTTGACGCTTTAACAAAGACAGGTTTTGCCGTTTAGGACCGCTCAGCCATCTTGACTGAATACATTAAGAGGGTAGTCCTCGACCTGCTTATTGCCAAGGTACTTTAACAGTGATTTCTGAGAAGCTGTACATCTCTCAACAGAGGCCTAACATATTTGAGCTGTCAATAAAGATCCTCACTGAGGAAGTGGGAAGAACGCGCAAGTTTTAAACGCATACTTTATTATGCATTCTTCCAGTCCTAAAGGAGGGGGAGACTATACTCCGTAAAAGCTTAAAACTTTATTTCCTACTTTTCCTGACCTGTAGCATGTTATTTCGCCTTTGGGTAGTGTTTGTGCAAGACTAATGGCTGAATGCATACAGTTAACAGCACATGGTGGATGTGCTGCTCTGAGAATTGCCTTAAAAAAAAGTAAAGTGAAAAAAATAGACAAAGAAATCTATAACCTGAGCCGTCTTTCGTATTTGTTTGCACTGTTCCTGAACCGGCACTGAGGCGGTGACAAGGAGACCGAAAAGATGCACCTGAAACAGTATCTGCGGGCAGCTGCGTCTGCCACCCGGCTTTATTGCTGCTTTCCAGCGGCGAAGGCGCAGCAGCAGTAACAGGGAAGCCAGAGCGAGCCTCCCGGCAGCGGCGGCGGCGGCGGCGGCACCGGCACCAGCGCAGTTTCCCCTCTCCCCAGCCCTGACTCTACGCGCACATGCGCACTGCGCCCGCAGCCCTGGACCATTTGTCAGGACTACTCGTGAGACGGAGAAAAAAAAAAAGAGAAAATTTGGGGGTAAGAAGCGGTTGATCGGATCTAATCTCTAATTAATCTGAAGATCTGTCCGTGCAAAAGCCATTCATTTATTTTTCTGGGTGAGGATGAAAGTTAAGAGACCTACGGAGGGAAGGAAGCGCACCCTCGTCTTGTGAAACAGATCAGGGGAGGGGAAGGACAGAAGGGGTTTCTCCCCCACTTCTCTGCGCCTCTGGGAAAGAGGAGAAAACTTAATCCCGGGGAAAAAAGTGGGCAAGTGACTCGGAAACGGCTGGAGGGGGAGTCTCTGGGCATCTCACTCTGAAGTAGTGAGTGCGAGTGTGAAAGAGGAACAAAAGAGAGAGAAAAGAGAAAGGAAAAAATGGGGGGAGGAGAGACTTGTATTTTTTCCTTTGCGCGCACACGGGGAAGGGTGTGGGGGGCCGTGCGGAAGGGAGCGGGGCGAGGCGCGGCGTCGGGCTCTCGCCGGCGCGCAGGCGGCGGGATGCGTGTGGGCCCCCTCCCCCGCGCCCCCCGAGCTTGTCACTTTGGTCGCTTTCATGACACCGGGCGCGGGGTGGGGGAGCGCGGCGGCGCCGGGCTCCGCCGGGGTGCGTGTCGGGGTGGGCGCCGCGGAGCCGCAGCCCGGGCTGCGAGCGCGGCCGCCGAGGCGGGGGGCGCCGGCGGGGGGCGCGGGGGCGGCCGGGGCCGCGGATCGGTGCGGCGGGAGGCGCGAGCCCCGCGCGCCGCCCCTGCGGCCCCCTCCGCCCGTGTGGCCTTTGTGCCGGGCGCGCACCGGAGAGCGAGCGAGCGGGCGAGCGAGCGCGAGAAGTACAAGTACGGGAGACCGAGGCAGTGGGAAAAGAGGCCGGGCCACTTTCTCCCCGCTCGGGCTGCGGAGAATGGACTGGTTGAATGTGCAGGCGCGTCTCCCGGCGTGTGCTGTGTGTGCGCGGCGGAAAGGCCTCCCCGACTCCCACCGCGCACACGCACACTCACACGCACGCACACACACACGGACCCGCGGCGGGCTCGGCGGCCGAGAGTTTGCGTTCTCTTCCTCTCCGCCTCCCCCTTCCCGACCGAGTGTGTGAGAATTTCATATAGATCAGCTCCAATTTCCGCCATTTTGGGAAAGTTGCACAAAAATAAACCCTCCGGTTTATTTCTGCCCGAGGCAGGAAAGTGCTTCGGGAAGCGAGGCGGCGCGGGCCCGCGGCGGCCGTCCGCGCGGGGGAGGGCGCGGGGCGCGGGCCGCGGGCCGGGCCGGGAGCCCGCGCCGTCGCGGCATTCGCCCCGCGCCGTGCCGCGCCGAGCCGGCCCGGGTGCGGGCGCGGGCGTGTGTCGGGAGGCGGTGGCCGCGGCGGCGGCAGCGGCGGCGGTAGCGGCGGCGGCGGCGGACTCGGGGTGGGTGGCTGGGGGAGGCGCGGGGCTGCTTTTCCTGCAACTTGTTTACGCCTTCCTTATATTGGGGAGGAAGAGAGGGGTCGGGGCCGGGGCCGCCGCCCGCCTCGCGCCGCGTGCGTGTGCCATTCCGGGATAATGGGCTTTGCACACTCGCGTCCTGGGCCCCGCGGGCCGTCCTCGCGCCGCGGCGGCGGGGCGGGGGGAAGTAGAGGCCGGCGGGGGTGGGGATCGGGAAGCGCAGGAGCCGAGGCATCCGCCGCGCGCCCCGCGAGCCGGTGGGGGGGGGAGGAAAACTTGAGAGCCTTGGAAGGGGAGGAGGGCACGGTGGCACGGTGGCACCGGCGGGGGGAGGGCGCAACTTTTGGACTGGTGGTAAAACTTTAATTACCTTTAAAGAAAAAAGGCCCAATGCCTCCCCCCTCCCCCTCCCCCTCCGTTCTGGTCAAAGCACGGCCCACGGCGCGACCGTGAGAGAAAGTTTAAAAGCGGGCGGTTTCCTCCCCGCCTTCCCCGCGGAGGGGTGGGGGTGTCAGTTTGTCCGTCTGCGCTCGGCGAGAGGTGGGGGTAACGAGCCGCGCTCTCCGGGTCGCGAGGACCGTGGCTGTACCCCACCCTTGCACGGGGAGACGAAGGTAAACGTTGCTTCGGTTTCCCTTCTCAGTCCCCCTGCCGCCGCCACCCCGCTTCCTTTTCCTCCCCCTCCCCGCGGAGTTTTTGAGGGGACCCTAAAAACGGAGTCTCTTTCCTTATGCAACTTCCTTGGGCGCAGCGAGCACGGCCCTTCCCCCGCCCTGCATCCCTCGGCCCGCTCCTTCACCACTTCGGGGCCACCGCCGGTAAAATGCCTTCGAGATCATTCAAAGTGCACAGAAACAAAAATAGATCTTTAATTGTTCTAGGTTAGAGGAAACCGAGATGAGAAATAAGAATTTGAGGTGGGGGCGGCCGGCGGCTGCGGCGAGCGCGCCGAATTGTCATTCTGATTTTCCTAGAGCGTTGTTTGTGATGTCTTTATTGGTTTGGGGAGCCCGAGAGTCTCTGTACTGGCTATCTCGGTCGCGTGGATTTTTGCGCAAGTTTTTAGCAAAACACTGACTCGAGTAGAGAGCATTTCTCCGGAAAGTTTCAAGTGCAGCAAAATAGCGAACGTGCAAAACTGGCCAAGGGGAGACCTCTAGTGGTTAAACGCATCTTTAAGTTCGGAAGGCCGAGAGCAAAGTTTGGCCTTTACTTGTAGCTACGTAGTCCGTTCAGACGTGGAAGTAATTAGAGGACCTGAGCGAGCAGCCAGATGTTGTGTGAAAGGATGCTGATCAGAAATAGAAAGTTTAGTAAATCGGAGAGCAGTGAAATCTAAGGACTCAGACCCTGTAACTTCCACCCATCATTACTTACGTGTGAAAAATACTTTGCTGTTATACTGGGTTTTAAGATAGATCACTCCCTGGATTAGAAACAATTGTTTGTATTTATTGTTGTCTGTACCTTTCATCAATTTTTAATCACGAGTCACAGCAAATAACTTCATTTTGAATGTTAATAAAAACACGAAGTGAAACATGTGTTTAAGATTTTGAAGAAATGAGAAAGACCTTTGGTTGAGATTTGCCTTTAATATGAGCTGGTCATTTTATTCTCTAATAAGTATAATTGAAGGCTAGTATTTAGTTTCTTAGTTGTTTAGTTATATATAGTCATAAAATAAGTAGTCCCTTTTGGTTCTAAAGTTGTAATTTTGTTTCACTGGGTAAGAAATTATATCTGAATATTTTGTATAATTTGTGATTTAAAACACTTAAATATATGGGCAAAACGCTTACATAATATCTATTCTTTTGGCAGTGTATATTCTGTAAAGTATCTTTAAAGATAATAGCAGTGAGGGGTGTTAAAGTTGAGTCAAATGATCCCTGTAACTTTCACCTGTTTGTCATACAATGAGAAAGACTTTATTGGGTGAACTTAGGTTGTGGGAATGATATGAATGATTAAAACTCATTTAATCTCACCCGGGACTGGTTTATTTATACAGAGTGGTATGATGTGAAATTATGCATGTCAGTGATTCAAATGTAAACTTACAAATTGTGGATTGTGGATTTGAAGGCTTCTTTTTGATGACCATGGTTTGATTTTACCTTTCCTCTCTTTAAATCAATGCTAGACCCTTAGAAGAAATCTTGGGAGTGGACAGCAATTGTGAAGACCACTGGACAGTTCTGCCTTTCTTGACTGCTTCAAAGTAAGATTTGCTTGTTGAAACAAACTGTTTCACATGCTTGCAAATGTTAAAAGCGGCATTTGGAGATCAGGAAGGAGAGGGTGGGACAGGATTGGCAGAAAATCATCATTTTATGGAAGCTGCTTTGAAAGCATCAATCTCTTGACACTAAGTGTGATTGAGGGTTGAATGAAACATTAGAAGTTATGAGATTGTCCTGGGATGATGATAATCTTTGGACTGGCTTACTTACTAGACTCTTTTTTTTTTTACTCACCACTATACTAATAAGGAACTAGATTCTTGATTAGCATTTTAGCACTTGTTTTCTACTGAAAGTAAATTTTTTTAGTCTTTGGAATTGAAAAAGTGGAAAAACTGGAATAAAGTGATTGTAAATTAATGTTACTATTATATGGGTATACAGTGATATGGAAGATTCTGGAACTTTAAGTGTCTTTGAGTTCCAGTGGTAACATTTTATAGATGAAATTTATAGTGAGAGCTTTGGGGTATTTAAGTAACTTAACTTCTATGGCTTAAATCCAAGATGGGTTGACTTGTGCCAAATATCATGTCACAGGGTTATAGTGAGGTTCCAGTGTGTTAGCATAGACTTGTCAACTTTTTGTTTTTGTTTATGTTTGGTTTTGGTAGAGATGGGGTCTTGCCATGTTGTCCAGGTTTGTCTTCAACTCCTCGCCTCAAACAGTACTTCTTTCTTGGCCTCCCAAAGTGCTGGGATTACAGGCATGAGCCACCACCCCTGGATAGACTTGACAACTTTTGAACATATCCCCACAGAGAATACAGCTGTTGTCCAGTAAGATCCCTTTGGTAAATTTAGAGAGTGTTGGCTTACCTCTAATAATCCAAGACCCACTTTTAGAACAAAAGTCATCCTCAGGCAGAGGGGGCAACTGTCTCTGGGGTGGAGTATCTAAGTACATCTGTGCCACTCTAGTGCTTTCTACCATTATACCCTTTTTGCTTTTTTTCCCCCTTTAGTTTTCCCTGTCCTTTTCTGCTTGTTTTCCTGCTTTTTCTGTCTTGAGTATGGCAGGGGTTGCTAATTCTTGTTGGGCAAAATCAAAAGGGAACAAAAATTAGTCTACATTTTATGAGCAGGACTAATAATCCTGAGTGGGCCAGATTGTGGTCTAGGAGTCAAACTGAATAATTACTGATATAAAAATGATTAACAGGAGTTTACTGTCATTTTCTGCATGTGGATCATTTTGAATAGTGTAATTAGCAAAATATTAATAAGTAGATGTGGTCCATGTAGATGATAGCAGCAGAGACAGTGGGGCAGAAACTACTCTAAGAAGGTCATACAGACAGAATTAAGGTTCAAGCAGAGTGAAATGTGTTTCCTAGGATGGTAAGTGTCCTGTTGAGACAAGCTGAGTTGAAGATAGTGCTTGCTTTTCTTCATTCGGGGAGTCACTGTGGCTATGGATAGAATGTTTAAGTCACTTTACCTCCTTCAGCCTAGATTTTCTCATCTGAAAAATGGGAACACTATACTTGCCTGACTTCCTTTGTTAGAGGGATCAAATAAAATAAGGTTTTGAGAACTATAAAATTAAGTAAATGTGTGGTAGTCTTACTGTCCTTTTACCTTAGCCAATCTTTGTGAAGGGCAGGAGGTAGGTTGTCTAGGATGGAACATAGTAATTTAATTCCTGGCTAAAATTTTTAGAGTGGTTTCTGGTATATGTAGTATATGGACTTGTCAAAAATATTTCTAGAGATATTTCTTTTTTTGAGGGAAAAAGTAGTTTTCTTTTTATAATATTGGCTCCTTGAGGGAGGGGACCATGTTCTAACATGGTGCTGAATACAGAACCTGAAATTTATTTATCCCAAACTATTCATTTAGTAAGTAGAAGGGGTAAGTGAAAGAAATACTTTAAAATGATGCCTAATTGTGAAAATGGCAGAGTGATGAAAGAAGAAGGGTTGGTGTGAGGGGAATTAATGTACTGTAATTAATATTTTAGTTGCATGAGTCTGCTGGGAGATGAGGAGAAGAAAATAGGTAACTGGGGTAGTAATGATTTAAACTAACTATAGGGGCCAGGAAATGAGTCCTCTGAATGAATGGATTTAGGGAAAGGTCCACATAGAGCTTTCTCTCCCTGTTTTCTAGATCCCTTTACTACTACATTCTAATTATAGCCAATTATCTAAAAATATTTACATAGAAAAAATCACAAGTCCTATCTGTCAGTATTTTCAATTTGAAGTTGCTGAACCTGACAGAATAAACCCTGACAAGTTTTAGTTTTATTTCATCTCTCTTCTTTTGTAGATTATCCAATCAATGTTCTAAGAATCCAAAAGTCCAATAGTAGGGGAAAAAATAAATATATGTCCTGTTTAATTAGTGCCTGAGTAATTGAGAGTTGGTTCTTGAAGCATTTCCACTGGTTTGGTAGTTTATTTTTAAGAATTCCATATTTCAACCAGTTTTATTTATAGTAGATGCAGTTAGGATGGGAAATTTACGAGAGAAGTTACTTTACATGGTGTCGGACAAGGGTACCCTGGGGGGTCCCAAGGATAGGCATCCTGAGAGATCCCTCCAGCAGTGTTTCTGCTAGTTACTTAACCTGTTTTTATTGAGTTTTTCACTAAAAGACTAGGACTTTGCCATTGAGAAGTTCCCTAGATCCTTGCACCAGGAGTAGACACAACTCTGAGCTCTGCTAATAATAGTATAACAATTGCACATTGTACCGGTAGACAAGAATAAAGGCTCCAGCACTCTTGGAAGCCATTGAGCCAGGAAACAAGGATTTCTGGGCTAACTGATGCTGAACCATGGTGTATAATTGTATACATAAAAAACAACACATGACATTCCTTTTTTAATGCTTAGTCTTCAGAAATGAATAAGAAGCCCTTCACCCACTTGCAAGGAATGCCTGAATCATGTATCTAGTGAGAGTGATAGATTTGAGCTGATTCTTTCTTTGACCAATGTGTTCACAAGGTGATGGTGACTTTCTGGTGAAGATCTGGTCTATCACTGTTCCAACTCGCTACTATTGAGGGATTTGTTTCTCACAAGAATGTGGGGGTTATGTTATAGATGAAGAATACCGTATTTAGAGAGAACCATTTATATGTTCGTGTGTGTGTGTGTATGTATATATGTGTATGATGTCTTAAAGGTCAGGGGATACAAGGAGGTTATATTTTGTGAAGGGCTTCATTAGCTAATGGGAATACTCTCAGGTTATCTCTTCACTGTGTTAAAGTGTTTTGTTGACAGTTACAGATACGAGTCAATAGTGGGAGATCATGAACTGGTTTGTATTGATTGCAGCAGTTGTGCAGCCGGTGGATGAAAGGAAACACCAGGAAAGGGTACCCCTGAACTAAGTTTAATTTATGAAGTAAAACTGGGAAGGACCTTTGGACAATTCCCATTTAGGATGCAGGATAGTTTGGAGGAAAGAACAAGGATTTTTGAGAGGAGTTTGAGTAAAGTTGGGTGATCTTGAGGGAGGGAACTTTTTCTGGTGAACTCTAGTTTCTTCCTTAGAAGTAGACTTGAAATGAATTACTTGGATGGTGATCGTAAGAATTATATACACATTATGTGTAATAGTAAAATGCTTTCTACATTATTATTCTTTATCCCATATATACTGAAAATGGGTGTTTTGCATTCAGTCAATAAATATTTATTGTACATCTGCTTTGTGTAAATCACTGTTGAGAGGTGTTTCACAAAATCAACAGTTATAACAGGATTGAAGGAATGAATGTGTTGGGGCTACAAAGAAATGGAGCGTCAATCCTTGGCCTCAGCATATTTGTAATCTAGTTGGAGAGTTAACCCATACATATATAAGGGTAATTAACAAAATGAAGCCATGGTTAAGTGTGAGTCAATGGCAGAGATAAATGCTATATGTTCTGTGGTAGTACCTCTGGATATGGTGTTAACTGTGTTCCTGTGATAGGGGCCTGGAAGATGGGGTGCCCTCTGCAAAACACTCTGAAGTGTTGATATACGATATTAGGTGCAATTGTATATTGAGAGCCTTCTGAGCGTCAGGCATTGAGCTGGGTACGTTATATTCATTTACTTATTTATTCATCCAAAAAATACTTTCTGAGTGCTTTCTGTATGCTCAGGTACTGTTCTAGGCACTGAGTATTATCTATAATACTTTCACTAACCTTGAGTGTTTGTTATTATTATCTCTCTTTTAGAGCAAACCAGTGCTCAGAGACACTTAGTAACTTGTCTAAGTTCATATCATGCAGATTGAAAGGGGTGGAACCAGGGAAAAGCACACTGGCTTATGACTGTTTTGTTATATCTTTAGGTTTTTGATTTTCAAAATAGTAATTCCTAGAATATTTCAAAGATAACGTGTTTACAGGTTAATATATTTGCATTCGTATGTTGGTTTAGTAAAATGAACAACAATGAACATGTATACGAAAAATTGATCAGAAGAAAACTCTCTCTACTTTTCTCTCTTTTTTTTTTAAACCAAAAATTGGGAAAAGACTAATCATTGAGTTATTTTGAAAAGAATACATTGGTCTAGCCTATGGCCTTGAAATGATCACACACTGCTAATAAAATGTTACTCAGAATAGGTTTTGGAATTACTGTGCATACTTACATAAAAGATTTCATTTATTCTTAGTGGAAGGAGACCCAATAAGGCAGTAGGGTTACTTATAAAAAATAATCAATCAGTCAGTAAAAAGAATGGGGCTTAAATTTACCAAGGCAGGCTAAAAGGTTATGGAATTTGCTCAGAAGCCAGGATTATAGAAGGAAAGAAGAAAATGAAAATAAGGGGTAGAGATAATGGGGAGAAACTAGGGGTGTGTGTGGCAGAAATATAGTGGCCTAGAATCAAAATAAAAAATGAAAACAGGGAATATGACTAAGAAGATACTAAGCAAGAGTGCTATAATTACTGGTGTTATACACTCTAACCAAAGTGCAAAATGAGGTGAAGAGTCTATTTGCACTCATGGGGTATTTCTGTGTTGTAGTGGGAAATATTTATCTTTGTTATGTGAGCTATGGTGCATCAAGCAGATCTTCAGTTTGACTTAGAAGGATGCTATTGCCTGCATTGATTACAAGATAATGGACTGTTTCTCTTTTGTTGAAGCTCTCATATTCAATAAATTTCTTTGAGCGCCTATTATGTGCCAGATCTTTTTAAGGTTGGGCCGTAGCTTTGAGTTATATATAATTTCATGGAATTAAACCAGTTCAGTTACTAGAACATTTTGAGTAGGATTATTCAGGTACCAAAATCAGTTGATTATTTTTCCCTGTTACACTGGTGAACCCTGAACAGTGAATTGAAATTTCTAAGTGGTCAATCTGGTCTGGTTGTTAAATGATCTAAATAATTCACCCAATTGGTTTGTGGTCTGATTTGGTGGACTTGAGGCTTAGTTGTTCAATCTATTGATAAGGAGTTTAGCTACAAATGATTATCAAGATAAGCCTGTGGACCTGACTTCTGTGGGAGAAGTAAAATCTGGTCAAATCTAATTCATTACATGCAAAAGAGAAATCAAGTGTAAATCTTTTAATTTTAGCTGTATGTTCTATAAAAACATGAAGCAGAATAAGAAAAAAAAACACTACTTTTAGCATTTTTAAAAAAAATTATGAAGTAAAATTTAAAAAGAACAAGACAGTACTTTTAGTTTTTCTTTTTAAATTTAAGTTCATACATATTTAGCATAAGCATAGAAATATCTGTGTCAGACAGGTTTTTGTTCTTTTTATGGCCTTTGTAAAATTTCTATTATTACCCTTCTAGTATAGTATGTTGATGATAAGATAGCACTTTTCAGAATACTTCTACCTCAAATTGAGATATCTTATAGTCTATATATATTGAACATGAACTTCAAATAAAAGCATTTGATGAGAGTATATTAAATATGCCTTAGGCCCATTAATGTCAGTTTGTGATTTCACTTTCTGTGTACCTTTTTTTTTCTTGAAAGGCATTTTTCATTTTCTGTTCCTCCTTTAGAGGAAGTAAGTAGGTTAGGCCACAGAATCTCAAATAATTCATCCTTCTTACAGTAACAAACGAAGGGCAGGAAGTTGAGAGTTTGTAAAGGTTGTCTTTGGTGACTGCCCGTTTGCATATAATCTCCATGGCAGAAAAGGTAGCAAATCAGATAGATCATTGCTACGTTATAAATAGGATACTTCTTGTTAACATGTGACCAGTAGATAAAGTGGGGGTATTTTTGAGAAAATGTCTGTAAGATTGAACAGTTGTAATAACTGATTTCATATTTAAAGGCAGCATGGATTATTTGACACTCAGGTATCTAATGTCACAAGGATAGAGAACAGAAGACCCAGACTCTCAAAGGATTTGTTCTTGATGGTACTAAGATTTCAGTTCTCGCACTGAAATGATCTAGTTTTTCTTGCCTAAAATCTATGAACCTATTAGGCCCTTAGGGCCAAATTTCACATCTCTCCACAACAGATCTCAATTCCAATATGTGTGTTATTCCGAGTTCCTATCAGGCAGGGTGAGTAGAATATCAAAGCTGGTATCTGTCATGCTTGATTTGAAAGGAAGATTTTTCTTTGTAGCAATGTGTTTGTTGAGAGATGCTTCAAGTGTGAGTTTAGAGTTTTCTCTTATCCTTATTGAATAAGCCTGTTTAAGAGGTTTGAATTTAACTTCTTTTGATGTGTTCTCCACTAACACTAAAATAAGGAGAGTTTCTTGGAGTGGTAATATTATGCTTCTGCCAAAGAGGTAAATAAATACTTAGCAGCCCAGTTGTTAGAATTTTCACTGAAGAGTATGAGATAGATGGGCAAATGAAGACCTTTCTCTGATTTCTCCTCTCCCCAAAACTCCCCTCACTAGTCTGTTGCATTTTCCCCTTCTCTTTTGTTCATTCATTTGATAAATTTATTGATACCTTCTATGGGTAGGTATCAAGGGATAAAGAAATGATTAAATCAACATCTCTTGTCTTCAAAGCCTCCTTATAAGTAGGTGATGGTGATACAGTGTAGTTAGTGTTATAATCAGGGTGTAGAGCCTGTCCTCTCAGCACCACTGAGGTCCTGGCATCTTATGTGCACGTACATCTTCCGGTGCTCCCACAGAGAAAGACTCTCATGTCAGTCTCTCCAGCCCCTTTGGGGACGATGCAGCGCTTTCATTTCTCTCTTTCCTACTGGCCTCTGGCTGTAATCTCTCATAGTACTTTCTGTTTGTCTCTGTGCTAGCTCTCCTGAAAGCAGGTCCTGGAACCACAGTTGGTAAGTGAGGATGTTTTTGTGCCTCCTCAGCAAAAATGTCACAGTAAGATTGCCAATAGCCTAGTCTTGTGTAGTTTTCCAGAAATCATGTCCTTCTTATTTTGTTGGGCGTTAAAATGTTCATTTCTTTATAAGAACTTGGCAAAACTAACAGTTATTGACCTTACATCATTATCCCAAATTCACTTTGAAATCCACTTGTCCATGAAATCTCAGTCTCACCATTGTTCTTGACTGACTGCCCTTCCTCCTTCCCTGTCCTCATCTCTGGATGCCTGAGAAATTAAATAAGGCTTTGTGATGCAGAGGTATTGGCCTTTATAGAGAAAGATATCCTTTCTCTGTCGTGTGATACTTCAGACATCTGGTAAACTGGCACTTGGAGGGCATATGGACGCTAGAGAGCAGCTTATTTTCTTTTCTTCAGAATAACTGTAGCTCTTGTGTACTGAGCGCCCACTATGTGCAAAGCACTCCAGCCTGCATTTTTTTTTTTTTTTTAGAGACAGGGTCTTGCTCTCTCACCCAGGCTGGAATGCAGTGGCATGATGGTCATAGCTCACTGTAACCTCCAACTCCTAGGCTCAACTGATCTTCCTGACTCAGCCTCCTGAGTAGCTGAGAATACAGATGTGCACCACCTTGCCCAGCTAATTTTTTAATTTTTTGTAGAGGTGGGGTCTCACTATGTTGCCTAGGCTAGTCTTGAACTCCTGGCCTCAAGCAATGCCTGTACCTTATCCTCCCACAGTGCTGGAATTATAGGTGTGAGCTACTACACCTGGCTCATATTTTTTTGAAAACATTTTTATATCTCTGTGGAGTAGATTATTCCTATCCCATTTTATAGATGAAGGAGCTAAGACTCAAGAGAGGTTAGGTGCCCTACCTAAGATTATACAGCTAGTAAATTGTGAAAGTGAGATGTAAACCCAGGCAGTCTGGCTCCAAAGCCTTGGCTTTCCACCACTACATTAAATTGTTTTCTATGTTAACTAAAATTCACAGTGTTGGCCGCTATCTTGGGAAGTGAAAGTCTGTTTCTTAGCTAGAGGACCTCAATTTTCTCATCCATAAAATGAAGACAATATATTTTGTGAATTTTTACCAGTCTTAAAAGATAGTTGTGAGGGTCAGATAGGCTGGTATTGGTGAGATCCTTTAAACTGACAAAGTATTGAGGAAACCCTCTGCTCCAGGATGTCTGTTTCTCTTTCATGTGGGTTAGGCTTAGGGGCTTTGTATGATTCCCCCATGTGGCCTTGTGTTTGTGGATATGTGAGTTCTCCCATTATAGGCTGTGTGCTTCTCTGGTGGCATGGAGGTAAAGGAAGCCATCAGAGAACTGTGGGGAGGTCTTAGGTGGGAGGGACCATATCTTTCTCAGGATCACTTTCTCAAGCCTAGACTTAAAGGACTGTGAGTCCTGAGGACATTCCCAAGTATTAGCCACTGCACTTCTCAACATGTGGATGCAGACAGGGAGCTAGGTCAGAGGTCAGAAGGTAGCATCCTTGTAGTTGAATCCAACGTGAAGATGAATAAACACTGCCCCTATAAAACACTCACTTTCATGTCGTTTTCTGAATTTATTTTTTATAGCTCAGCATTTTCCAAAAGAGGAGTTCCATGGAACTGTGATGACAGTCCTGAAGCTAAGGGACTGTGGGGAACTTAGGCTGAGACTGCACTCCACAGGTGGCTGCACATCTGATGTGCGCCGTTCATCCCCCAAAGACTGCTGGGGGCGTCTCTTTCACCACAAAACCTTTTATCATGGGACATGAATGAATGGTCTCCTAAAAGTTGTGTTTTGGGGAGCAGAGTTTGGGGAATGTTGCCCTAGCCTAGCCTTTAATCTAGTCTTGTTTAAATGTGGTCAGACCAGTGTGGTGCCCAGTCATGAGGCTCCTTCAGGGACAGGGTGTCCTCTGGGAAGATTGCCTGGGCTCCAGGTCCAGTACCCTCCCTATGTGGCAAATCCTTCCCTGTTACTTTAGAGGTATTGCTTTATTAAGAAACTGGCAGTCTTTTTTGGAGCCATGTAAATATGAGGATTTATTATTAACAATAAGATATTTACTTTCTATGTAGCAGTCCTCACGTCTTATGACGTAGGTTTGAATATAGGTGGCCTACTACCGTAGATGTTATTGAAATAAAATGAATTTTTAAAAAAGCCACTACCTAATTTTTTGTAAAGGTCACTGAATGGCTGTCATGAACGTGAATGATTTAGAATCAAACCAGATAATCATGATAATAAGCTAATATTTTATTGGCCACTTACTATGTAATAGGCACTATGCTAGTGTATTACCTGGCTTATTAGCTCATCTAATCTTCATCATTACCCAATGAAGAAGAAAGGTTCTGTTATTCTCTGCATCTTACAGATGAGGAAATTGAGATTTGAAAAGATCAGTTTGTCGGAAGTCACAGAGTAGGTAATTCTCAAACTGGGGAAAGTGAAATGAAGAGGAGGAAAGGAAGGAAGTAGTTTAGGGAAGGGTGAGGGATGGAAAGAGGAACTGTGAGATTATGGTACATCTTGAGGATCATCCATGACGTATTTGGATGGCAGAAGCCGGGGGGGGGGGTGGGTACAGGAGGCTCAGAGCAGTTTTATATGTCACATAATAAGGCAGTTAGTGATGGGGAGATTCCTTTCAAATGATGCTACTAAAGAGTGATATTTAGGACGTTCAGTTGGTCATTCTGCACCAGGTACGGTATTTGGTTAGCGACTGATGATTCCTACAAAGTGAATGAAAAGCCGTCTTCAGTTAATGCTCTTATAGTAGGCATCGTAGCAGCAAGGCCTTGGATTCCCACGGGAGAGGTTGATTTTTCTCGTTGTGCTTCTCTTCTGCACAGTTGTCATTTTTGTTTGGCTCATGGTGATTATTTTAGGGTTAGCATTCTTGGCTCACTCTACAAAAGATACATTGCCCTCCTTACCAAAAACTGGTAAGATTAATCCATCGACACCGGGCGCTGATGTCTCAGGCCTTTTATCTAGATGACAGGATTTGAGTCTGATTCTCAGACACTGCATTTGAGGTAATGTCTACCCCCATTTTCCAACCACTTTCAATTCATAACCATAGCATCTCTGTACCTTATGTTTGAAAAATGCACCAGTTAACTGTAAAACTATAAAATGCCAACTCTTAAAAAAAAGCAATTATAAAATTATTAAAACTATTTAACTGGGCTTAATGAACATTAGCCATTCTTTTAAATAAAATTTCTGGAGGACAGTGGTTTGAGCAGGAATGGCCAGGCTCCTGTTCTCGGTAATCCGTATTTCTTTCCTTATCTGCAGGTCCAGACTTTCGGGTAATAGGCAAGGCCCACTCTCTCATTCTGTGCTGAGCATTCTAGGTCAGCTGCTAATCTCTCAGAGGACTGTTATCTTCTCTTCATCTCAGGCCCAGGCAGGCTGCTCTTCATTTTGAATATGCTGCAGGAGCTCAGCACCTCAGGAGTCCATGCCCCTCGCTTGGAGACTCTGTTTTATCCACTCATGCCAGATGTGAACAAAGAAGTTGTATGAAGGATTATGAAGGACACCCAAACTCTGTTTACCTCTAGTCAAAATGAGATACAGTAGATTTTTGACATGTGTGAGGGCTGTATCGCAGCCAGTCATAATTCTCAACTTGAAAAAAAATCATTGTAGCATGTAATTCTTTCTGTAAAATTACTAAAGTAGAACTGAAAATTTTAAGTGATCTCTTTAGACCTTTAACTACTTGTCTCACTTGATGAGCGATTTTTATACTGTCTGGAGCACTTATTGAAACAAATTCACACATCTTTTCTACTTATTTCCTTTTGGAGCATTTGGTAGTTTTGTTCACACACTGTGTCTGAGTCATCATTGCATTTGACATTTCAGTCTTTAATTTATCTGAAACTTCTATTTTGTGGCTAGCCTATCACTGTCATAAACATTTCCATATTCCGTTTATTCTGTCATCCACACTAGACTCAACTAGCAGTTAATTTTCTTTGTTTCATTTTTTAAAAAGAAACAGGTTTTTTTTTTTATCACTTTATTGACAGTGTTCATAGCACTAAGACTAAGCACTGTGACTAAAACACACTTGGACCTTGGCCAGGCTCTATAACTTGCCCTTGCCCCTCAGCTTTGTGGTGTGTGTGTGATTCAGAATCATGTCCTTGTAAAATGACAAATTATTAAATGTCACAGGAACTTCAGGTGTCACTCAGGAATAGCAGAAACCATAATACACAGTCTGGGGATACATACCTGAGTTGTGGAGCAGCGAACCCTACATTTCCTCCCTCTTACCCATCTGTTGAGCTGATACACGTGCATATGTAGGTAACATGTACTATAAGTTACCAGAGAGCTTTGCAGAAGTTGGTTTCCCTTAGTGACTTCTAGGCTATAGCTTCAGTTGTTGGCATGTTCATGGGAAGACATGCCTTTTATAATATAGACTTTTAAATAAACGTGAAATGGGATTTAAAAACATATTTTTTATTAATTTTTTTTTAGGAACACATAAACACTCAACAAGTAAAAAAAAATACAGACAGAAGGCTCCTTCTCAGCTGTCTTCCTGGACACAGCCAGTGTTACCAGTTTCTGACAAATCCTTCCAGAGATAGTCTAGGCATATATGAGTAATACACATATTTATGTATACCTCCTTTTGTTTGATACAAAGAGTAGCACACAGTTTTTGTATTTTGCATAACATTATTAATAGTATTTTGGAACTCTTTCTGTATTGAAGTGTAAAGCATTTCCTCATTGTTTTTCACAGTGGCATTGTATACCATTGTGTGGATATGCTACAGTTGTCCTCTACTGATGGAAATTTGAGTTTCCAATTTTTTTGTATTATAAACAATATTGTAGTCAGTGAGTAACCTTTTACATTTTTCTTTGTGTACATATATGCAAGTGTCTATAAAATAAATTTCCTAGAATCGCCGAGTTGGAAGATATAGTCTTGAGTATTGTTCTCCATGGTGGTTGCTCCAACTAATAATGCTGCCTTCAGTGTATGAAAAGTCTGCTTCCCTGTAGTCTCATAAACATAGGATTTCTGAATGTAAGATATTAACTAAGTTTCATCACCACCTATGTTAGAGGTACATGGTAGACTGGGGGGTGCCAGGAATTTATTTACATGAAAGACTAAGGAGGTTCATCCAGTAGACAGAATATGTCAAGGGAGAGTTAAGTTGCACAGCTTTGGTCTGGAGATGAGGAGTGGTGTAGGACAGAGAGAGGAGGTAATTCTGAGGACAGTGTCATATGTCATGGAGTCCATTCTCTAGCCCTTCAGTTGGAGGCTGAGGGCAAGACAATTGTAATAAAAGTGAGTAAAGGCTAAAGAGAATTGTTTCACAGAAGGGAGACTTTGGGAGTGTAATACACTCGGTACCAGCAGCCGTGGTCTCTGTCTTCAGGAAAGTTACCAGCCCCTTGATGAGCCATCCAGAGTGGGCATTGGTAGGAGCATGCTGGGCATCAGTGCCCTTGATTGTGGCATTGTCAGCCATGACATGTATGTTAGTGGGAATCCAAAGCTGCTTTGGGGCATTTGATGGACACCCAAACCCAAAAACTGACATCAGTAGTGGCTGGAGACCATTTGAATTTAGAGGAGATTAGGAGGAAAATGCTAGATCCTGCCTGGCCTGGTAGCACAGAGGAGCCATCCTGATATGCTTTTAAGATACTTGCTTAGGAAATCTGGGCACCATTTAACAAGAGGTTTGCAATGGATATTTTTGCAGAATGAGAAATACTGCGTGTGACTTGTATTGTAACTCCGTTATTTACCTGCTTTTTGTGGCCCATGAAATACAGGTTACATGTGGGATTATGGAATAGTACAGGTGATAATTACAGGAATAAAACAAAAGTACTTCTAAGCACTGAAAAAAAAATTGCCAAGTCTTAGGAATATAATTTGTTGAAGTGAAAGGACTTTTTGTATGTTTCTATGCAAATGTGCACATATGAGGATAAAACAAAGGAGGAAGATGAGGTGTCATAGAAGAAGCAGCTTTTGTTAAAATAATATTGGTTGCTGGCTGTTCTACCTGATTAATAGATGGTGGAAAAATGCTTAATATGTTGTAGCCATTCAGACTTCTTGTGATAATAGAAGAAGCTGTGGCTTCAAAATTATTAATAGTTGATGGGAAAGACAATGTAGTAAATATTTTAATGCTATAATACTTTATACAAAATATCCACAAACCACTGAATGAAAAAAGGAATGAAAATAATTGTTACAAAGTTTAGATATCTGCTTATAGGCAGTGTACACTGTAACATTACTAATTATAGCAAAGTCATATTCTTGAGTATTTCTTAAAAATGTAATGAACATTTATTTCAGGTTTTGTACAGTGCTAGCTTATAGATTTCTTCCTCTTTCTATTCCTTCTGGTAGACACGGACAGGATCTTGCCTCTATGAATTTTATATATGTATTGTTTTTAGATGGGAAAAGACCAAACATGTATATGTGTTGTATATGCATCTTATGACATTTTCTTAATAACCAAATTAACAATAATTTAATTGATACATAATATTTTTGCTAATTTTTATTGAAAGGATATGTGTTGAACTGCCATGAACTTGATATTTATGTCAAGAACTTTGGCCCTGGCATACTGGTTTTGCCATGTTCCAAGGACTACCATGTTCTGGGGAAAGTAGGTTTTGACAGATTTTCAAAAGAGACAAAACTCTGTAGAGGTTGGTTAGACAGTGGTTGAGAAAAACAGTTCATGACTGGATTCAGAACTGACCTGGGTTTAAAGGCTGGCTGTGCCAACAGCTGTGGTTTTGAGAGAGTTACTAAACCTTTCTGCACCTTACTTTCTTCAGTGTAGACCGGAGAGACGGAATAACCCATCTTTTTGTGAAAAAGAAATAAGTGAAATAATGTAGGTAAATTGCCACTTTGAATCCTTTTCTGGAAGAAGGTAAGATCAAATTAATAATTTAAAAGTATGTGTATTGTGTCTGACACTTAAGATCTGGTGAACAAATGCTACTTGTTATATTTATAGAGAATGTAATAACCAGGATAGTCACAGCTGAGAATTTCTACACTGTAAGATAATTTTGATAAATTTCCTTAAGTACACTTGCCAAAGAAAATAATGGAAATGATTAGTACCTACAGATTTTACTAGAAATAACTGTTAAAACTTTTCTTTTTGAAGGATCACTCGGGTTTTACCCAGTTTATCCACCAGGGGGAAAATTTTTTCTGTCACTCTACTGTCTATCAGGAAAAAGTTGCCACTCTTACATCACTTAGTAAGGAGTCAGTTTCACTGCTGATCCTTATGTATTTAGTGAGAGAGGAGTCATAGAACATAAGTGCAAATCTTAATTCATTTCTTATTTTCACTATTTCTTAGGTAATTCTTCCTCTGGCCATCACATCCTAGTTCCTATTTTGAGGATTAAGTCTTAATGATAGTGAAATTTCTAATTCTTTTTTTAAAAAAATTATTTATTTTTAACTGATACGTACTGACTGTACATGTTGATGGGGCACATGTGATATTCCCATACACGTCTATAATGTCTGTTGATGAAATTAGGATAATTGAGATGTCCATCACCTTAAGTAGTCATCTTTTCTTTGTGTTGGAAACATTCAAAATGCTTTCTTGGCCGGGTGTGGTGGCTCACACCTGTAATCCTAGCACTCTGGGAGGCCGAAGTGGGTGGATTGCTCAAGGTTAGGAGTTCAGAACCAGCCTGAGCAAGAGCGAGACCCCATCTCTACTAAGAATAGAAAGAAATTAATTGGCCAACTAAAAATATACAGAGAAAATGAGCGAGGCGTGGTGGCACATGCCTGTAGTCCCAGCTACTCGGGAGGCTGAGGCAGAAGGATTGCTTGAGTCCAGGAGTTTGAGGTTGCTGTGAGCTAGGCTGACGCCA
>CAUYRT010106116.1:0-33285 GCA_963574885.1 Lepilemur ruficaudatus
AAAAAAAAAAAAAAAACCAAGGAGAAAGAAAAAGGAGTTCACTTAACTGCTCCTGGACAGGTAAAGCTGTAGGGTGGGGGGCATAGAACTTGAAAAACAACACTCCTTCAAACCCATCTGGAAGTTAGGCAGACTTCAAAATGAGATTAGGGAGGCAAAGGGACTCAGACCACACAACGCTTTTCACAAGGCCCCCAGCCAGGTGTGGTGTAAAATGAACCAGAATTGCTTTGAAACCTAACGTTTCAGACCCTTCCATAAGCCCTGGCTGACTTGGCGCCCCCAATTGGGACTGGGTTCCTCTGCTGCTCGGGCAACCATACATAAGGCCTGGCCTAAGCAGCAATTCTGAGGTTCTTATATAATTCTATTTTTCAGGCCTAAAGGTTATTTGACTGAAATTTCTCAATCCAAAGTTTCTTTCTGACCAGAGTGACCCTGTGCCAGCTAACTGCAAAAGGAGACAGCGGAGCAGATCTACTTAATACCTTCCTCTCCTGGCTTGAGAAAGGCCACTGACTCAGCTAGCATTTCTCTGGAACCCACAAAAGGATGGCCTCTTTAGAGTTACTTTGATAAGCCAGTTTCCCCTACATAGTGTCCAATGCTTAGAGAGGGAGCCCAGCAAGGGACTCCCCTTGCTGCTGTCATGGATTTCAGCCAAACGCCAGCACAGCAGCCAGGACACTTCCTTGAATGGTTCAAATCAGGGGGCAGGTAGTATTTTTGACTTCGTGGGCCAGATGGTCTCTTTCTCAACTACTCATACATAAACCGATCGGCATGGCTATGTTCCAACAAAACTTTATTTATAAAAACAGGAGGCAGGCTATAGTTTGCCCAACTCTATTTCAAATGAAGCATCAACAAGCCCTTCAACTCCACCTTGGAACCCTTGCCTGAGGCCTAAGGGAAGATTTAATGGTTTTGCAGCAAGGTCTTGCATTAAGAGAATTTGATAAACTGGTTATGAGATGGCCTCTGATAATAATCATACGAACAAAGTGCTTTCAGTGGAAGGGGGAGTCTGGAGTCAGATCAGTGTTCCAATCCTGGCACCACTGTTGACTCCTCTGTGTGACCTTGTGGCAATGGTCTCCATCTGGGTGAGCCTGGGTGTCCAGGTTGGGCAGGATGCTGCTGCCTACTTTACAGCGCTGTGGTCAGGATTGAACACGATGATGCAGGTAAAGTGTTTGGCACAGTGCCTGGCCCGTGTTAGGAATTCATTAAGTGGGAGCTATTATTATCTCTTCTAGGCCTCACTCTAGCCCTGAGGAGTGGGCAGGGCAGCCGTCATTATACCCAGTTTATATGGGGAAACAGACTCAGGGAGATCAGGTCACTTGTTCAAATTCACAGAGCCACTAATTGGCGAGTCAAGCCTCAATCTGGGGCTGTCCTCCACTTGAGTCAGCTGCTGTTATGGTTTGAATGTGTCCCCCAGATTTCATGTGTTAGAAACTTAATCCCTAAATTCGCATGTTGGTGGTATTTGGAGGTGGGGCCATTAGGAGGTAATTAGGATCAGATAAGGTCATCAGGGTGGAGCCTCCATGATGGGACTAGTGGCTTTGTAAGAAGAGGAAGAGAGACCTGAGCTGGCATGCTCTTACCCTCTTGCCATGTGATACGCTCTGCCGTGTCATGGTGCAGCAGGAAGGCCCTCACCAGATGCCAGTGCCATGATCTTGGACGTCTCAGCCTCCAGAACTGTGAGATACATAAACTTCTTTTCTTTATAAATTACTCAGTCTGTGCTATTCTGTCATAACAACAGAACACGGACTATGATAGCTGCCTTGATCCTGCTAGGGGGCCGCTTTCCCACCCTGAATGTGTCTCAGCCACTGGAAATTTCCAGTCTCCTAGACAACCCATAAGGCCTCCCCAGGGACAGATTAGGCCCTCGGCATTTCCCCTTGCAGCAGCTTTAGCTTGGGCAGCAGGCAAGGAGCCTCTCCAGGGGTGCTAAGTGCTCGTCACCAACCCCTGATCCGGGGACCCTGGGCTGGAAATTGTGAAGCCGGCACGTGCCCCAGGACACCCGTCTGACCCTCATGGTTCCTTTCTACATAAGGCCAGGGACCCAGAACCCTGGGTTCCAGTTCTAAATCTGCTTCTGCCCAGGGCTTGCTGGCCAGCTTAGCGACGTCTCTCCTTGGCCCTTTCTGGGCCTCAGCCTCCTCACACGCCCGGGCCACTCGGGCGGGTGCGTGTGAAGCACCTGCTGTGAATAGGGCTTTGTTGGGGTCCCAGCAAACAGAGGGGAGGTGTTTCAGGCTGCCCTCTGGAGGGAGTCCAGGGTCTGCCACAGGGACCTGTAGGGAGAAGCTCTGGGAGAAGAATCGTGCACATGACAGGAAAATGGGAACGTAATCCAGGGAGGAAGGCCACTGCTGAGTTACATGGGTCTGCATGAGCTTCTCTTAACCCCAAGGGCTACTGGAGCCTCCATTTCATACTTCCCCATCGTGCAGGCCGCTGCTGAGCTACCCAGTGGCATGAAACCGGAAGTTCTGAGCTTCGGATCCTAAGCCCAGCTTGGCCAGTAACTGGCTGTGTGACTCCAGGCAGGTCAACTCATCTTTTGGGGGTCCTATTTCTGCCTCATCTGTTTCCACAAGACAATAATCTCTGCTCTCCCTATCTCAGACACATAGAATCCTAGAAGGTCAGAGCTGACAGGAGCCTGAGGGAATCACTCAGTATCCCAAGCCTCTTCATTTTTACAGATAAAGAAAGTGGGACTTAGGGAAAGTGATCTGCTTAAGGGGACACAGTTAGATAATTCTAGCAAACTCTTAGAGAGTGCTTCTCATATGCTAAGCACTGTTTGAGGAACTTCAACTGTCCCTATCATAACCTCATTTTACAGCTGAGGAAACTGAGGCACTGAGAGGCTAAGTTGTTGTCTGAGGATCTTCGGTGGTATGTGCAAATGAACCAAGAGAAGCCAGGCGGCATTGCTTTAGAGGAAGGCAAAGGTCCTTTTGAAAAGTCAAGCATTCCCTGCAGGGCTGCAGTCACCTCTCAACTGTAGGGGATGGCTCTGCTCTGGCACTCTCATCACCTTTCGTCGCAGTTACGGCCATGCTCAGTCTGATGAGGAAGTGTGTGGTTGGCAAGCACAAGTCAGGGGGCAGGGGACAAGCCTGGGTTCCCATCCTGGCCTCACCTGCAGGCGACCTTCAGGGATAAGGGGAGCATCCAGTAAGGCTTCATGGGGGAGGGGCAGGACTGCTTGTGTCTGCAGGGCTGAGGGACGTCTGCCGGGAAGACGATGCCCACTTGTGCATCCAGGCAGGAATGTCTCTGGCTCTCTCCTTGGCAAGTGTGGGCTGGAGGCTGGTGACAGTCTCTAGTCACCAGCCTAGAGTTTGTCTCTCGTCCTTTCAGAACTCCTGACTCCTCAGGTGTGAGGGATGTGGAAAGGTATGGGAGGATAAACAAAGCAGGAAGGGAAGAGACCCCACTGAGGGATGGAGTGTCGGGGGGTCTCACCACTCAGCCTCTCCCACCTTCAACACGTCAGAGATCTTCCAATCTGATCCTCCTCCTTCCTCTCTCCCCCTGCCCTGGGCCACCTCCCAGCTCAGCTCCACAGCCCTCTCTCGCCCCATCTCCACTCCCAAATGACCTGCCAAGTTTTTAGGTCCCAGGCCTTGTGCAAATTTCAAAAGGAGTTCCACCTCCCTCACCCTAAGCCCAAACTTTCAGAAGCCAAGCACAAGAAAAGCCCTCCTGCCTGCCCCTACCCCAAATAATCAATCCCCTAGACAGCTAAAAAAAATGCCTGCCCTGTGTAGGACACCATGGGAGGGACAGTGGAGAAGGGACAGTGGATAAGACTTGCTCCTCACCTGGCCTCTGGGAGGAGGCATGTGGTGAGGCGGTGCCAGCCCTTGCTGCCTGTTGCTGCCCCAGCACCTTCTGTATCCCCTGCCCCATCGCTGCCCGGGCCCTGAGCCTACGCGCTGGCCTCCATGGGACCTACCAGGGAGGAAGCTTCATAACTACCTTTCAGGAAGCAGAAGCTGGGAAGGCTTCAGCCTAAGTCACCCAAACCCCATTTCTGGTGCTTCTCTCATCTCTCCAGACTTTGCTTCCCAGATTCTCCACTCGCCCCAGCCAAGCAAGGCCCACCTTCCCCATGAAGTCTTTTTTTCTTTTTCTTTTTCTTTATTTATTTTATTGAGACAGAGTCTCACTCTGTTGCCTGGGCTAGAGTGCCGTGGCATCAGCCTCGCTGACAGCAACCTCAAACTCCTGGGCTAAAGCGATCCTCCTGCCTCAGCCTCCTGAGTAGCTGGGACTACATGTGCTTGCCACCACGCCCAGCTGATTTTTTCTATTTTTAGTAGAGACAGGGTCTTGCTTTTGCTCAACCTGGTCTTGAACTCCTGACCTCAAGCAATTCTCCTGCCTCAGCCTCCCACAGTGCTAGGATGATAGGTGTGAGCCACCGCGCCCGGTCCCACATGAAGTCTTACTGGATGCTCCCCTTAGCCCTGAAGGTCACCTGCAGATGAGGCTGGAATTGGAACCCAGGCTTGTCCCCTGCCCCTTGAAAGCCCCTGTGCTAGCTAACCACACACTTCCTTGCCAGACCGAGCGTGGCCATAATTGCGATGCAGGTGACGATGCTGACAGTTATGATGAGGGAATACAGCGATTGTACCTTCCAGCACGGGATGTAGAGACTTAAAAATCCTGGTTCCTCCAAGTACTGAGTCTAGGGCAGTCACTTCACCTTTCTGTGCCTCAGTTGTATTGTTTCTAGAATGGAAATAATAATCCCTAACTCTCTCTCTGGCTTGGAATGACTAAAGTCTCTGAAGTTAAAATGTTTGGTACAATAAAGAGTGGCCCACCTGTCCCGTGTGTGAACCAGGGAAGAAGAATGTCTCCTTCATCAGGTGCCCATGAAGACCACCCTGCTTGCATGTGAAAGTGCTTTGTGATCTGTAAAGGGCTATAGAAATTTATTTCTCAGCTCTTGCAGAATGCTTACTGAGTGCCTACTTTGTGCCACATTCCTTACAACCCTAAGACCAGGAACTGCGGCAAGGGCTCTGGAGGAATAGCACAGGCTTCTAGGAAATGTGTCATTGAGTTCAAGATCTAGTTGGGGGATGGAGGTGGGAGAAGGCTCCCTGGACGAGAAGTAGGAGCTGCGACCTCAGGAGCCAGTAGGGGTTAAGCTGGAGAAGGGAGGTCTTGGCAGAGGGAGCACAGGGCTTGTGTCCAAATGCCGAGGAGGGAGGGAGTAGTCGCGGTTTATTCTTAAACCCATTTCACTGGCAATGAAGCAGGCCCTGAGAGAGGCTGTGTCTTGCAGAATGAGAGATCCTGTTGTACGCCCACGTGCTGCCTGGCTCCCTCCGGGGGCTGGGCAGGCAGGGTGCACTATGGTAACTAAGGCAACCTCTCCTGATAACTTACCCCCCACACTATTGATTTCACCAGCTGGTCAGGAAGGTCTACGGTCCCCCACCCACAGGAGTGGATGGCTGCGTGCACCTGGGCCAGCTCAGAGGCTGCCCAGAAACTTTGAAAGCTTCTTGTGCTTTCTCCCATCCTTGCGCTAGGCCTCCCTTTCTCCTCCAATCTCGCACAGTCTTTGGGGGCAAGCCCAGAGTGGCGTGGGAGGCTGCCCTCTGCTGGCTGAACCCGGGAACTGCAGAGACTTCTTGCGGCCTGAGCCAAGCCTAGGCCCAGGCCACCGAAAGAAAGCTCCTGAGGTCACCTCATCTTTCCTGTTCTACAGGAGGTGTGAGAAAGAGCAAAGACGAAGGCGTGTGTGGAGGGAGGGCTGATGGGATTAGTCAAAGCTGACTCACTTAGAGCAGCAGCTCTAAAGTCACTTCTGCTCCGGGATTCTGAGTCTGAATGATTTTGTGGGTGTGCGCCTGATTTGAGAGGGCGTGAGGGTGCGCCTACAGGTCATGGGCGTGTGTGTGAACACTGAATGGTTGTGTGTATTTGCTCCTAGACATGTAGCATATTACCGTCGGTGTGCATATTAACTGTGATTGTGCACGGTATATGGGTAGGAGAGGGAGAGAAGTTGCCACCCAAGGGTACCAGGGGTGAAGCCTATGGGGGTGGAGGCCAGCATCCGGGTCTCTGAGTCCAGACCAGGTCCCATTTGTATCCTTACAGGACTGTCTTAGGCTGTCTGGTTCTCAGGCTGGTTCAAGGAGCTCTTCCTCCTGCGAACTCCATGTTGCCACCAGTTTTCCCCCTACCAGGTATACCCCCTGCACCCACAGCTACTGTGGAAAATCTCATAGCTTCTGGAGGCAAGAAGCAAATCTGATTCCTGCATGTGCTCATGGGAGAGGCCTCAAGGAGCACCTCCCTAAACCCCATCCCAGCTAAGGCCCACATCCAGGGCTGCTATTTTCCTCTCTCTGGGCGGGTGCAGCCTTACAGGGTGTTTCTGGATAGCAAACATTCCCATCAGTTCGTGCCTGTGTCATGCTGGTTATCAACGATTTTCAATATTGCCCCTGTCCAATTCCCACACTCCCAGGTAACATGCATATTTTAACGTGGAGCTTTAGGAGGTCATGAGTTAGAGTATTACTCTTGTTCTCAAGCCTAGTAGAAAGTTTTGGGTTTTTTTTTAACAAACCTTTTTCATCATTCCTGCAAATGGCATGAAAACACTAGCCACCTTGCTAGCCTCAGCAAGCCAAATCCCTTGGTAAGGTCATCAACCATCCGTTAAATACTTGAACTATTAGGCTGAGAGCAGAAAGTGTCAGATCAGAGTCCAATGACCCCCTTGGACCTTGCCCAAAGGGAAAGCTTTCTGAGTGAGCTCAGAGGGATGGGAGCTCTGGAGGATCCAAGTTCAGCTTCAAGTTAAATGCTCACATGCAGGCTTAGCCTTGTCCTTTGCCCATGGGTGGAGCATACCAGCCACACCCACAGCATTTCTAGGAAATACCCTCTTCTGCTCCCTGGGCTTTGGCTCCAGCTCCTCCTTGCAGAAATGCAAACAGGGGAGCAGCTTTCCACAGGTTCCTGCTCTGCTGGGCTCCTCCTATGCCCACCCTATAGACTTGCACCCACCCCCAATTGCTGTCTTCCCCATGTGGTGGCCCTTAGGATTGTGAGGTGGTGTGACACAGAGGAGGTTTCCATCCCAGTTCTGCCACTTGGTAACCGGGCCAATCTCTACCTCTTAGCTTTACGTCTCTTATTTATAACATGGGGTTGATAACCGTGCCTCTTACTGTTGTCTTTAGGCTCAGCTAAGACACAGGATCCAAAAGTACTTTGAAAAGCAAACTGTTGCTGGAAGTACACAAGCAGTGAGTTCAAAGCGCTGAGGCGCTACCCTCAGCCAGCTCCTCGGTCAGTGCAGGGGCTCACCGTTGCCAGAGTCCCTTTTTTATCCCCAGGGTGTGTGAGAAGATTTGTCACCAATAGTCATATAGAATCCTAGGCTTGGCAGAGACCTTACTTGAGCCATAATTAGATAATGCAAGCTAACATTTATTGAGCACTTATATGCTCAGTACTATTCCAAGTGCTTTACATATATTATACTTGTTTGATCCCCACAACAGTCCCATGAGGGAGAAACTTTTATCATCCCCATTTACAGACAAGGAAACCAAGGCTTAACACACTTAATTGCCTAAAGTCACATAGCTAGTAAAGTGGGCCAAGATTTGAAGCTTGGCTGTCTGGCTCCAGAAACTGTGCTCTTAATTATCGTACTCCATGATCTCTACACAATCCTCACTGAATAGTGTTTTTTTTTATCTCTGCTTGCATACCTCCCGTGATGAGGAGCTCATTACTTCTAAAGGTAGCCTGTTCTGACTTAACACATTTGTGGCTGCTAAAATCTTTTGATGTTTCTGGCCGTGCCTTTGGTGATCCAGACCATACAAAGATCTCAGTTTCCTGAAGAGTCAAGCATGGGGTAGGCTAAAAACAGAAGGCTATAGAAAGTAAGCATTCTTCCTTGACACACACAGACACTCTGATCCCATGCGTTCTGGCATGTCAACACCTTTTCCTCAAATGGAAGTTGAAACAAGAAATAAGATGGTTCTTTCTACCTCACTATTGTTTTCAATTGAGAGCAGGTGAGCAGGCCATGTTTTCTCCATTAGAGCCCAGGACATACTTGGTGCCTGCCGTATTAATAGGTGCTCACTAAATGCTGAATGAATGAATGGATGGACAAGCAAATGAAGGAAAGCCTCACAGCCTCCTTTCCTGCCAGCCCCAATCTCCTGGAAGAGTTAGTTTTGCACTGTGCTTTGAGATCCTGAAAAGCAGCATTTCCATGGTAACAAGGCATAGATCTGCCACTCTACAGGGCCAAATTCTTCCCCATCACATGGACTCTGAGCTTGCTCCAGAAAAGATCTTTACCTACCTTTAGTGTCTGCAGAGCAGGCCACAATCAGTTGGGAGACCTGCAGGGTGGGCACTGCCATGGGTGGGTCCCCCAGCTTATATCTCCCCTGGGAACTTCCTGGACTGATCGACCTTGCTGGGGTTTCCATGGTAACAACACTAGGCTAATGGGTTGCCAGGGTGATGGTGCGCTACTGCTAAGATTGCACGGGACCGGACCACACAGGGCCACTGAGTTGAAAAGATGCTAGTAACACCTTTCTGAGTCTCCATGACAACAACACTCAAGCACTGGGCAGGCTTTGTCCCAAATGCAGATTAGGCCCCCACCCTCCACACTCAGCCAGAAACGCCCTGGGAGGCCCGGCCACTGGGAACTGCCCTTCTCTCCCAGGGGGAAGAGATGGCCGGGGCTTGTTTCTTCTCGCTCCTTCTCTGCCCAGGGCTCCTCACCATACTGCTTTTCAGGGTGTCTGGTGGAAGCAGCCTGGGTTTGGGCAGTCAGGACTGTCAGAGAGAAGATCTGGGACAGGAGGAAGACTCAGGCTGGTTGGCAATGGGAGAAAATGGAGCTTTGGGGCACTTTTGGGGTTAAGTGCCTCTCCTGGTGTGGCCATGGGGCTCATGCACACTGGGGCTAAGGAAGCAGCCAAAGAGCCATCTCCCCCTATCAAAGCCAAGAGTGGGGGGTCAGAATTTTCAAACTATTTTTAAAGCCATAGCACCTATAAATTCCATCAAAGCAGACTGGGGGGCCCAGAACCTCACCCATTCAGTCTCATCCCTCACCCACCACAGTGTCTCCTGAGGCACCGAGGTTTCTGTGGATCACAATTTGAAAAAGCTCTGGTCTAGGCTAGCCCACCTTATGCTCCAGATGGAAGGGCTCACTAAGAACCAGAGAGGGCAAGTGATTTGCCCAAGGCCCCACAGCCAGTCATTAGTATAGCAGAACTAAAACTCAGGACTGTCATGTGTGCAGGGCCACTCCCAATCAGCCAGGATGTTACGACCTCTAACTTGGGCTCTGTGACTTCCAGAGGACCACTGGAGCTTCTGCCTTTCTACCTATTCATGGGGCTTATAATAAGGATCTGGGGAGGAGAGAAGATTCCATGGTGGGGCAGGCAAAAATGTTTAGAATAGATCTTCAAGATGTGACATTTGTAAGCACCTACTATGTGCTAGCCATTAAGCTAGCATATGCTTTCAGTGCTGGCTGTCATCTTATTTCTTCTTTACAATGAGCTATTGAGATGGGCATAATTACCTTCCTTTAACGGATGAGAAAACAGAGGCTCAAGGTGGGTTATAAGCCTGGGTATATTAAACATTGAGCATCTCTTCAGCAGGGCTGCCTCCTTACCAGCTCCAGCAGGGGACTCTGGGATGAATGCTGACCCATGGCCTGTCTCTGGTGACATCGACTGGAGGCAGGTGGATGCATTCATAGCATTAGAGACCCCTTCCTGCCTGCCCTCTTGCCCCCACTAAGTCTGCCTGTCAGGGAGGACTGCGGTGTCCTTGCCGTCTCCAAGGCCAGGTGGGTGTTATTTATTCACAACATGACAGAGCTGCTGGCCACAACAGGCAGAACATTTATGAGTCGGGATGGAGATGTGTGTGTGTGGGGGTGATTCCTAGTTGCCATGGAAACGCAAGAAGGTGTCATGAACACCACATCATGTAAAAGGTCTGTAATCATTCATTCCATGTGGGCAGTTCCCAGGACTGTGGCTTTCTTGGGACTTCACTGAGCCTCCTCAGGTCACACCCCTCCACCTGGACATACTTCCCCTCTCTGTCTTAGTCCGTTGTGCGGCTAAAACAAAATACCTGAGACAAGGTTATTTATAGGCAACAGAAATTTATTTCTCACAGTTCTGGAGGCTGGGAATCCAAGATCAAGGTGCCAGCAGGTTCAGTATCTGGTGGGAGCTGCTCTTTGCTTCAAGATGGTGCCTTGTCACTGAGTACTCTGGAGGGGAAGAACGCTGTGTCCTCCCGTGGCAGAATAGCAGAAGCAAAGGAACCCACTCCCCAAAGCCCTTTTTTGTGGGCCCTGATCCCACCTATGAGGGCTCCACCCTCACGACTTCCCTCCAAAAGGCCTCACCTCTTAATACAATCACACTGGCCATGAAGTTTCAACACAGGAATTTGGGGGGACACATTCAGACCATGGCACCCGCTTTTGAACCCCATCTCCTGTAGGATCACTTTTCTGCCTAACCATGCCTGCCTCCCACCTCTCCATTTCACAACAGCCCTCCTTCATTCCAGCTCGTTTGCGTTTGCTTGCTCCTGCCATAGCAGCAATCACACTAGATCGGGAGCCTGAGCACTGACTCTGGGTCCCAGCTCTGTGACTCACTGGCTGTGTGTTCCTGGGCAAGTCATTTGACCTCTCTGGGCCTCAGTTTGCATCTCTGTAGTCTGGCTGCCAGTTGCTCTCCCTCTCTAGACTGTGAGCTGTGTGACTGCAGGGACAGGCCTCTGTGGTCCATTGCTGTAGTTCTATCCCTCTGTACGGGCACATAGTAGGTGCTTAATAAGTGTTAAATGAGCAGAGATAATGACAGGCTGCCCCTGTACCTCCCTCCTCTTTTCAGACTTTTCCACCCTGGCTGACTCTCCTTAGGGCCCTGCTATCCCTGCAAAGGTCTGAGAGACTCAGGGCAAAGCCTTCATGGGGGCTGATGGTTTAACAGGCCCTTCCGCCTCTAAAGGAGGCCAGGAGGGAGGCACCTCAGGCCCCATGACAGATCCAGGTGGTGTGGAGGTGTGGGGGCCTCTAGCAACACCAAATCGTGCCCTGCTGTGCCACTTCCAAGCAGGGGTGTCTGTGAGTGAGTGTGCCTTTGACCAGTAGGGGCAGCAGCTCCATCTCAAGTTGCCTTTGTTAGCCAAAAGGCAGTATATGCCTAGTGGTTAGGAGCATAAGCATTGAAGCCAGAGGGCCTGGGTTCAGATCCCAGCTTTACCACTTATCAGCTGGAAGACCATGGGCAAGGCATTGAAATTATCAAGGCTAGTTTCCTTATCTATGAAATGGTGATATTGAGAGTGCCTGCCTCATAGGGACCGTGTGTTAATACTGTATGTGTGTGTTTCTGATAATGCTTGGCACCAGGTAAGCAATCAGTAAAAATTGAAGGGGGAAGCAAGAAGGGAGGTCTTTATCCCAAGCAAGGGTGGGGCATCCCTACCTCTAACACACCCTCCCCCACATTGCCACTAGCCCAGCTTCTGGTCAGAGTTGTCCTCTCTTCCCATGGGAAGAAAGCCCAGACTGGCTGTTCCCGTCTCACTAATTTGGACCCAACAGGACTCAGAGCAGAGCAGAGTTTTCTACCCCCATGGCCAGGTCCTTCCCCCAACCCCTGAAGCAACAATCATCATTTCTCTATTTATGACGCATTTGTTGGGCACCTACTACGCCACTCCCATGCTTCCTTGAGTGTTGCTTGGACCAACTCTTTAAACTCTGGTTAAATGAACTCCTACCTTAGCAGCCTAACAGTCCCTTCTTCCTTAGCATTGAATCTCCTTCAAATTATTGCCCACCCCTTCTGCCACTCAGGGGACCAAACACTTCCTATTCTGTGCCTCAGTTTCCTTAGCTGAAAAACAACAGTCTGGAAGGTCTTTGAGGTCCCTTGTAGCTCAGGTGGATTAGAGATGACTGGTTGTAACTGGCTCCTTTTCCCACGGTTGTGTGTGTCCTGAGAACTCACAAAGGGCAAAGCTTGGAAGCTTGAGCTCTGGGTTCCCTGCCTGCTGGGAAAGACACAAGGTGTTCCAGGTCTCCTCGGGAAGGGCTAAGGCCCATGCTGGGGGCGAGTGGGGCCTGAGACAGGGGTTCCCAGGAGATCTCCCTCTCCTCAGTGAGTTTCCAAATGATGCCCAAAGCAGGCTGGACTCCAGCTAGAAGGGGGAGACAGGCCTTGCCAAGGGTCGCTAAAGCTGCTGCCCAGATCTCGCTGAGGCCTTCCAGGCCTGGAGGGAGACTCTTTCAACTGGGCTTGTCAGCTGCCTGGAGAGCCATCAGGGCTGAGTGGCTGGAAGAGGAAATAATGGGGACAGTGCATCCGCAGTGAGAGCGTGCATCTCAGCTGCCCACTCCCCACATCACCCTCACACCCCGAACCTCACAATTTGGGTTGCAGCCTATTGATATTTAAGGAATTCTTACTCATTTCCAGCTGTCACCCGCCCTGCTTGAACTGAAATCGTGGTCCTTCATTCCATTCTCTGTAGGGTGAGGAGAGTTCCTCGACCTTATAGGCACAAGGGAGCCAAGATTGGTTCTTGAGCAGAGGAACAGCATGCTGAATGTGTTGGGGCCTAGTGAGGAACCAGCACTGGACTTGAAACACTGGGAGACAGAGTACCTGAATTCTAGTCCTGGCTTGGCCATTTGTTGCCCATCGGACCTAGGGAAAGCCACTTCACCTCTCTGCACTGGTCTCCTCATCTGTAAAATAAGGACGATGCCATAGCCTGCTGTATCAACCTCACTGGGTTGATAATGAAGTTCAAATAAGAATGTACAGGCCGGGCGCGGTGGCTCATGCCTGTAATCCTAGCACTCTGGGAGGCCGAGGTGGGAGGATCATTTGAGCTCAGGAGTTCGAGACCAGCCTGAGCAAGAGGGAGACCCCATCTCGACTAAAAATAGAAAGAAATTAGCTGGACAACTAAAAATATAGAAAAAATTAGCCGGGCATGGTGGTGCATGCCTGTGGTCCCAGCTACTCGGGAGGCTGAGGCAGAAGGATGACCTGAGCCCAGGAGTTTGAGGTTGCTGTGAGCTAGGCTGACGCCACAGCACTCTAGCCCAGGCAACAGAGTGAGATTCTGTCTTCAAAAAAAAGAAAAATAAGAAGGTACAGTTGTCCTTTGGTATACATGGGGGATTGGTTCCAGGATGCCTGCAGAGACCAAAATCTGCACATACTCAAGTCCTGCAGTCTGGCCTGTGGAACCCTCGATAGATATGAAAATTGTTGGATCCAACAAATACTGTATTGTCAATCTGCGTTTGGTTGAAAAAAATTGCTATACAAGTGGACCCATGCAGTTCAAATCCATCGACTGCATATGTAAAAGTGCTGCCCAGTGGCAGAAGACAAGACGCCCTTCCTCTTCTCCCAGGAGTCTGTCTTCCACACTTCCCCTTCCCCTCCGCCATCTGCAGTGTTCATCCCTCCATTGGTTCCTTCCCCTCGGCCCTCAAATGTGCTCAAAGCTTCCCTGTCCCTCCATTGACATTCCTATTTTACACTTTACTTTCATCACCAAAGTTCTGAGGCAAATAGTCTCTCAGACACCTTCATTGTCCCATCCGCCTATTCCTGCTCTCCGGCTTTCACTCCTCCCTGCTCCTTGCCCTTCATCCTCCTCCATGTCTCTGCAGGCAGGCATCAGGGCCCATTGATCCTGTCCCCTCTTCACTCCTTTGGTTTCTGTGGTTGGCAGCATCTCCCATGAGCCCCAGCGAGCCCCTCCCCCTGGTGTTCCCGCCCTTGTCTAATCCCCTCCCCTTGAGTGTGGGCTGGACCCAGTGACTGGCTTCTAACAGGCAGAATATGACAAAGGCAATGGGTTGTCATTTCTAAGATTATATTGTGAGACTGTGACTCCTGTGTTTCTCTCACTCTCTCACCCTCTCTCACTCGCTTGCTCTGAGGAGCCAGCTGCCATGTTGTAAGCTGCCCTCTGGAGAGTTCCACGTGGCAAGGAAGTGAGGGTGGCCAGTAGCCAGCAAGAAACTGAGGCTCTCCATGCAACAGCCAGTGAACACCTGAAGGCTCTGCCACCGGCCCTGTGAGTGAGCTTGGAAGCAGCTTCTCCCCCAGTTGAGCCTTGAGGTGACTGAGCTCTGGCCAACACCTTGATAGCCGCTTGTGAGAAACCCCAAGACAGAGGGTACAGCTAAGCTGCACCCCGATTCCTGACCTGCAGAAACCACGAAATAAGGAATGTTTGTTGTTTTAAGCCATTAAGTTTTGAGGTAATTATAAAAGTAAAAATCACTGCTGTAACTTTCTAGCACCTTGGACAACGGGGCTAACCAAATGTCACCAGGAAGAAATCTGGCTGGGCCTGGCTTAGTGAATAAGGCACAATGAAATCAACAGACATGGTGTGTGCCCTACTGCCTGAAAATGAATGAGCCCAGGCACACAGATGGAGGAGAACAGAAATACTGTCATTTATTAAATACTATGTGTGTGCACAGCACCACAAAGCACTGCATCACATTCTGTGGAAGTAGAAAAAGCATCCGGGACTTCAAACAACCCCAATTCTCCTAATAGGGCAATGAGTACATAAATTGGGGCATATTTATACAATGGAATACTATAGAGTTACATTGAAAGAGCTAGATGTTTCAATATGATAAATCTCAAAAACCTAATATGAGCAAAGAAAGAAGTTGCAAAAAGGTATTTACAGGATGTCATTGGTATTGTAGAAAGTTCAAACACTCAAAAAGCAAGAGGATCCAAACCAGCCTCCGTGTTTCTACCCCTGTCCCCCTACAATCTATTCTCAACATCGCAGCTGGGCTAATCACTTACAATCGAAGTCAGATCATCTCAGGCCCTGCTCAGAACCTTCTGGTAGCTCCCTCCTGTCTCTCTCATTATAGTGGCAAATGAGGCCCTACGGGATCTGGTCTCCATTACTTCCTGGTCTCCAGCCCTCCACTCCAAACACACTGGCCTCCTTGTTATTCCTTGTCCACACCAGGCACATTACTACCTCAGGACCTCTGCACTTGTTCCTCCCTTGGCCCAGAATGTTCTGCTCCTGACTATCAGCCTGGTCTACTCCCTCACGTCCTTCCGTACTTGCTTCAAACATCACCTTCTCAGTAAAACCTTCCCTACTCGCCATACTCAAAATTGCAGATCCTCTCCTTACTGTTCCCTTTCTTCCTTTATTTTTTATCCATAGCATTTACTACCATGTGTCATATTATACATTTTACTTGTCTATTTATGGTTCTCCTCGCCCCACCCTAGAATGTAAACTCCAGGGATGTTTATCTGTCATGCTGTCCACTGTATTCCTGGTGCCTGTGAGTTTGACACACAGTAGGCGGGGACTGGGGGCAGCTTCCACCCAGGAAGTTTTGTCTGTCTGTTGGGGACGGCTTCCTGCAAGAATCTCAGTCTCACACCCACAGCAAAAGTAGCTTCTGGTCCTGCCATACCTGACGGCTTCTCTGGATGGGTGGGTGGGTGGGAGTGTGACTACGAGAGCGTGTACAGAACTGTGTGGCAATGGGGATTATTGGGAACAGGGTGGCGTGACTCTGGGTGTGTAACTGTGGGGGTAACTGTGCGCATGTGCTCAGGAGGGAGAGGAAAAAGATGCCTGGCTGGGGCCTCTGGGGTGTGCCCAAGGCCCAGAGGCCTAGTTAGCCCCTCAGATTCCATTTTTGGCCTCAGGCAGGTGACCTAGCCAGACCTTTCCAAGCAGTATCCCTTGAGGGACCAGGAGAGCTGGTGACTATTAGGCCAAACATCTCTGAGCAGGTGGGGGCGAAGCTTCAGGCATTTCCCGTCATGAGCCAAAGGAATGCCGGAGAAGCCCCAAGAACAATGGGGAATTGACAGCCCCTCAGAGGACCTGTGACGTGGGCCCCGAAGGGGGCCGCACAGCTGCCTGCCAGAACCTGGGGCAGGGGAGAGGGTTGGCGAGGATACAGAGGAGCCTGTGGAATCCTTGAAGGAGGAAGCCGGAAGCAGCTGGGGAGGACACTGATAGGCATTTCCCCCCTCAGGATGCCCTCCCGCTTTCTTCACTGTCGCTGCAGCTGCAAAAGCAAAGGCTGCAGCTTCCGTCTGGCCTCGAATGTCCGTCCTAGAGGTTGGGAGCCGTAGGGCCCCACGCAGCGCCCCCCCTCCCAGCCTCCTTCCCTGTCCCTGAGGAGGGAAGCAGCTCCCTCCACGCACAGCAGGGTGCCCTTTTGGCCTGAAGGAAGGCAGGGGACAGTGAGGCGATGGTCTGCAGCTCTTTCCCTGCCTGACCCCAGGCTTGTGCTTTCTTTGCCCAAAGAGGGGCTGGTCCTGAGGGCATTTGGACCTGGCTCTTGCCCTTTCGCTGGAGCCCATACTAGGGCAGGCTTAGGGGCACTGCTCAGCCTCCAAGTGTTCTACAGGTGTGTCAGCGAACAGCCGGGGCCCCGGGCAAGTGGAGGCTTCTCATCCTGGAGAGCCTGTCTCACCTCAGTACCTTGTTCCAAGACACCTCCATCTTTTCTTTCACTGCAACATACTCTAAGTACGCTCCCACCGACATACTCAGGTTGTGGTGACCCCCCCACCCTGATTTGTAGTAATCATGGCCACCCCCCTTCGTGATCCTCAATGGTTGCTCAAGGTTCCAGCATAGGAAGACAGGCTTAGGTCATGTGTGAGTCCCGGCACAGAGGCTATAGCGTGCTCCCCTCCCTTTTTCTCCCAGTTAAGAAGGCCCGCTGGAGGGAAAGTGACCTTATTCTAGGAGTAACTCCAACTCCGCCCTTATTTATAATAAGGATAATCCTGAATCCAACCTCATTCATAGTACAAAGTCGCTTATTTGCAAACTTTGGTACTTTATTATTAGTAACACACCTTACAACTGAGCTGCCTTAACTCGGCTGTTGACAGAGATGGCTCCACCCAGAGCCTGCTCTGGAATTCGATTGGATAAGAGGGGTTCCCCTGCCTCAGTGCAGGCGGGCTGGTGGGGACTACAGGTGGCAGGCTGCACTCGGGCCGTGCACACAGCAGCAACAGCAGCAGTTAACGACTGTGCTTGGTTCAAGCCACCTTGAACACTGGGAGGCAGGCTGCTCACGGACCGCTAGGTGCACACCAGAAAGCTGGCGCCGGTTCAGAGAGGACTAGCTAAAGTGATCCAGGGACAGAAGGGTGGTCGTGCCTGAAGACCAAAGATGAGAATATGCTTCAGGAGATACAGACACGTGGAACCCTTCAATGTGAGAGAGGGAAGGGGCCTAGAAATCATGTCGACCTTGCTGTCCAGAATCTTCACTACCCGCCCCGTGTGGCTGTGGAGCACTTGAAACGAGGCTAGTGCAAGACAAGATGTTCTCTAAGGCTAAAATACACCCTGGAATTTGGAGAATGTAAAATATCTCATTAATACTTTTTATATTGATTACATGTTAAAATGATAATATTTTGGATATATTGAGTTAAATTAAAATGTACTATTAAATATATATAATTGCAAAGGAATCTTTTGGGGGTGATGAATATGCCCACTCAATTGTGATGATGGTTTCACAGGTGCCTACATAGGTAAAAGTCTATCAAACTTTACACTTTAAATATGTGCACTTTATTATATGTCAAATATATTTCAATAACACTGCTTAAAAAAATTCCTCTGGGAGGCTGAGGTGGAAGGATCACTTGAGGTCAGGAGTTCGAGACCAGCCTGAACAAGAACGAGACCCTGTCTCTACTAAAAATAGAAAAATTAGCCAGGTGTTGTGGCACACAACTGTAGTCCCAGCTACTCGGGAGGCTGAGGCAGGAGGATCGCTTGAGCCCAGGGGGTTGAGGTTGCTGTGAGTTAGGCTGATGCCATGGCACTCTAGCGCAGGCAACAGAGCAAGACTCTGTCTCAAAAAGAAAAAAAAAATTCCTCAGTAGCTTCTTCATTGCTACCATAGAGGACAAAAAAGAACTGATTTCATTGTTTTCCCCAATGTGGCTACTCAAAAATTTAAAATTACACATGTGGCTTGCATTATATTTCTATTGGACAGGGCCGATCTAGTGACTCCAGTCCATTTTACACATCATGAAACCGAGGCCCAGAGAGGGAAAGGGGCTTGCTCATGTAATGAGGTGGAGAACATATTTTCACTTACTGGCTGGCATCGGAATGCACAGGGCAAGAACTACATTTGTTGGTAAAAATAACTAGATACATTCTTGAGGGTAGAAAGTGATTCCTCTTCCCAACCTTCACACACTTAATAGGTACCCAGGCTTCAGGGGTGGGAGAAGCATTTGGAGCAAGCTCAGAAACCCTGGAGGCAAAGGGTGAGGAGCAGAGAGGAAGGGGGACAGAGGAGCCAGAGGGATGGAGGAAGTCTGTTGCCCGTGTGATGTGACCCCCCTGCCAGGATTCCATCTCACCAAAGATCTTCAGTAAATTTCACAACTCACATTTTCTTGGTGGGTCTAGGCATGAAGAAGGGTCTAGGTTTCATGCTTTAGGCAATGTGGTAAAAGAAGAGACCATGCCCACAGCTGCAGGAACTGGCTGGCACAGAAGGCCATGAGAATACAAATCTTCCCTATTCCTCTACCCTGAAAAATTCACAAATATCTTGGGCAGGGATCTTGACATGCACTGGTCATGGCACGGGGTGAAGGTGGGGCTCAAAGCATTGTCATTTAGATCTCAAGGGCATGGAGGACCCTGGTAACTCAGGGATTCACTTGTAAAGAATTGTAAAAGTTAAGAAAAATATGATCAAAGTGACTGCAGCTTTATTTCTGACCTCCCACTCATTGATTCAGCAAACGAACCAAAAAGTATTAAGGAAGCTTCTACGCAGGCAAGGATAACACCCACCCTCCCCATGGTAGGTGCTGTGAAGCATACAGAAATGCCATGGTCACTAGAAGCCCACAGAGAAGTCATTTCAGCAAGAGGTGGCACAGGCAAGGAACAGAGATTGGATGGCAGATTGGTTAAAGGAGTGTGGGAGTGCTTGGGACCGCTGAGAAAATAGTCCAGCAACCTGGTAGGGCCTGAGTCCAGCCTCCATGGACAGAGGGTCTGATTCAGGAAAGTGCTGGATGTGTCTAGAATCCTTGGCCAGGAGGGAAAGAGAGAAAACCAAGTGGGCAGCATCTGGAGGCCCAAGTTCAGCAGGAACTGGGTAAGTCATATGAGAAGGGCACCAGTGGGTTGCATTTTGTGGGAAGGAAATGTGTGGGGTTTGGCTCTGAGTTCAGGCTTGATCTGGCTCTCCTGGGAGCCAGAATGCTGGGACTAGAGTGGGCATAAAGCAGCCTGGATCTGGTCCAGGGGGCCTTGTGGCTACCATCAGGGGACAACATGGCGGAGGTGGTTGGCCCATCCTTTCACTCTGTTCCCTGTCAACTTTGCCCCAGTCTTGCTGGTGCTCACAGGGAAGGCCCGATAAGGATGGAGTGATGCGTCCATGTGAACCAGCACCAACTGTGACACACATAACTCACTGGTGATGGGTCCCATCCCTCACCTTCCCGTGGGTCCTAGTATCACCCCCTCAACTCCATGCAATCCTTCACCAAGGATCTGTGGGGCACCTCCTGGGTTTAAGGCTCCATGGAAGGTCCCAGCCCTGGGCTAGCAGGTAAGTGTGCATACATTGTTATGATACCAGGTAGTTAGTTTGCTTGAGAGATACAGCTAAAAGGGTATGGGAATTTCAAGGAGGGTGAGAACATTCCCACTGGGGTAGACCAGGAAAGCTTCATGGAGGAAGTGGCATTTGAGCTGAACCTTGAAAGAGGGTAGGATTTGGATATTAATTCCTAACACTTAGTATAGTGCTTACTATGTACCAGATACTCTTCTAAGTGCATTTGCAAATAGTAACTTGTTTAGGGCTTACCACAGTCCTACGAAGTAAGTGCCATTGTCACTCTCATTTAACAAATACTGAAATGGAGGCACAGAGATTTTAAATGATTTGCCCAAAGCCACACAGATGGTAATCGATGGAGCTCAGAATGAAACCTAGACAGATTTCATGTTCATAACAGTATGCTATACTGCCTCTGGGATGGGCAGAAATGGGTGGGGGCAGGGTGGTCCAAGCAATAGGAATAGAATCAGGGATGCAAGGAAATGGCCCCCTCTTGGAAAGCAGGGAGGCACGTGGTATGGCGGGAGTATCCGGTGCATGAAGGGAGTGGTCAAAGATGGGGTAAAAAAGGAAGGTGGCTTCATGCTAAGTCTTCAGGCACCTGAGGGCAATGGGTCTTGTGGCGCTTTGAGGGGTACAGTAGAAACATTCACCCCAGGCAGCCTGACTCCAGAAAGGAGTCATTCCCCTCGGGCCAGGCCCAGCCACTGCCCATTTCCCAGAGGGTCTTGCTGAGCCCCATGGGCCAGCCACTAAGCTCTAAAGCAAGTGTTCATTCAAGGACAAGAATGGAAAATTCATCATGCTCAAGGCAGGAAATTCCACAGTGAAAGCCTCTTGAGCTGCATCATTGCAGCAAGAGCCATCCCCTGTGCAAGACAGGTCCCATTCCTGTTTTGTTTGTTTGGTGACTGAATGTTGTTATTCCCTGCTCTGCCTGTGTTTATGTCGGGAAACATTTGCCATCAGAAAACAAAGTCCAAGCAGGGGCCCTGCCAATGCAGCGGACCACGGAGCCCTTCACTCCAGCATTTCCGGGCTTGCTCCCACTTGATGGATTTCTCAAATGAATGACATCAAAGATCTTCTCTTCTAGCTAACCTCTCGTCTTAAAGGGACTGTGGAAGCCATTTGATGCTGGAAGCAAAGCAACTTCTGGACTTGATCTTCTCACCCATCTCCAGCCTGGGTGAGAAGTAAAACAGGCCAGTTCCACAAGCAGGAGCAGGGAACCTAAGGCCTGGACCCTCGGGCCTCTCTGCAGGTCACCTGGCTCCACAGGCCCGGAAGAGCAGCCCTAAGGCAGCAGTTCTTGCAGAATCAGGTCTCAGAACTGGAATGGAAAAGGAGAGGCGACACCACCAGCTTCCAATATGAGCACCCTTATCTTGTGGATGAAATAACTGAAACTCAGGAAAAAGGGAGGAGGATGACAAAGAGACCCAAAGAAAGGAAAGAGTAGGGGAGTGGTGCCGAAAATAAAGGCTAAAAAGGTAACAGAATGAGAGTCGGCCCCGTAGCCATCTGGCCAGCGGGCCCTCTGTGCCTTTCTTGTGCCCCTCCAGCCCCCACCTTGGGTGTCTTGTCTGGGTTTGACTGACATCTCTTTCACCACTCAAGGCCCTCGGGTCCCTGCTACCAGCCATCAGACAGTTGAGCACATCCCAGCGGGCCCCGAGTGAAGTTTGGCCACCTCATCCCTATCCTTCCTCCCCTTTGAGGTCCAGCCAGAGTCCCCTGTCCTCTGCTGTGGCCCTCACTGCCCTTACCCTCTTCTTAGGCAACATAAATCTGGGCTGCATAGTTTAGCACTGGGCTGTGTACCCAGTGCCCCATAGGGTTCCTCACTCCTTCCTGCATGAGATAACACCATCCATCAGTCAGGGCAGGGGCCAATTCCTGTCCTGTCCTGTCCTCTCCTCTCCTTCCAATGGGCCATGCCCTGTGGACCAGTGAGATGTATTGGTGACCCAGTGAGCCCCTTGTGACATGGGGATCAACTGACCACTGAGGCTAGTAGTGCCTGAGGACAGGGATTGGGGACTGGGTGGGTGGCACAAAGAAAGGAGCACAAAAGATAATAGGAAGAGTCTCTGTCAGGGATGGGAAGCCACTTCTCAAGAAAAAGGACAGAGTGACGATGCATTGCCAATAGCTGAGATGCTGAAGAGGGTGAATCTTAATAGATAAATGCTGACCCAGTTTGGACCCCTACGGGGTCCCAAACAGCTCCTTGCATTGGCACTGGGCCCTCTGTCTGATCCCATGGGGGGTGGGCCTGGCACTTAGCACTCAGGTGGGATTCCGGCAGCGTGGGGGCGGAGGGGCTGTGGGGGTGGGGGCGTGGGTGCTGCACCAAGCCAGCAACACTCCCTGGCCTGGACCCCGTGGGCCCCACACCAGGCACCAGGTGCTTGCACACTCAGTGGAAAGTTCCCTGGATTGGGGCAGTGTCTGGGTGAGGAATGGAGCTAAGTGGGGCCTTGTCTGACTCATCTCTGAGTTCCTTCCCCTGACTCTCTTAGAACCTAGCACTGTGTCTGGCACACAGAGGCTGTTTGGCAACAGCCAGCTGTCATTTATGGGACACATACTATGTGTCAGGCATGGTACTTGGTGCCTTACAAAGATTATCTCATTTAATCTTGACAACCCTATGAGGAAGGCACTGCATTTTAGCCCCATTTTACAGATGAGAAAATGATGCTTAGAGAGGTTAACAGTGACTTGTCTAAGGTCATACAGCAAGTACATGGTTGGGCTAATATTCAAGTTCAAGTGTATCTGGTGCTAGAGTCAGGCTCATAACCCCATGCTATACTGTTGAATGGATGAAAGAACTGGAATCCACGACTATGACTTCATTAGCTCTATGCTTAAAGCAAAAGACCTATGAATTGATTAAATGTGAGGGTCTGAGATACCCTCCCCTTGCAAAGCCTGCATGCACGTGCACACACACCCACACACACCCTGCGCTTTGAAAACAGCTCTTTGGTGTAAATGTTGCAACTCCTAGCAAGGAAGTGAATCTGCAGAGCACTGGCTGTTGGGGGTTGGAGGGGGAGGAAAGGCCTCTGCCAGGGCTGCCTTCACACTAAAATACAAATGCAGAAGGACAAACAACAGTTGAGGTCCTCAGCAGTGCCTGCACCTGGAAACAGGTATGGCACCGGGGAGGGGGTTTATCGCTTTGAAACTTTTGGGAGCCTCTTGTGGTTCTTTACCTGTTCCCTTGAGTCACAGGAGGTGCATGGGGATGGGGTCATTTCAGCACAGCTGCTTTCCAAGCCCAGGCGGGGTGGGTAGGTGCCACCGGACTGAACTGCTTATGCCAAGCCCCACCCGATAGCTGACAAACATGAACAGTCTCAGAAGGGATCCACCTAGGGCAAGCAAGGCCAATGCTTTGGTCCCGCGATATACAAGGGCCTAAAGCTAGGCTGCTGGAACTGCACTCCCCCCTGACTTCACTTTCTCAGTGAAGCCTACCTTGCCCCTGCCTATTTAAAATTGCACCCAACCCCCACTCTCCCTAGTCCCCTTGGATGCCATATTTGTCTCTAATAGCATTTAAGATCAAATGACATTGTTTTACTTGTTTGTTTTCTTTATTTTCTTTCTCTATTACATCTTATGTACCAAGAAAGAGTGGGGTTTTAGGCTGTTTTGTTCACTGCTGTAGTCCCAGTAGCAAGAATAGTACCTTGCACATAGTTGGAGCTCAAGAAGAATTTGCTGGATGAATCAATTCACGAACTTCAATTACTTGCAAGCAGTATACAAAATATGAGGATATTTACATTGTAATGCATGTTCAGCCGTGCCTTGGGGGAGGCATGGTGTTTGGGAACATAGCCTATACAGAATCCGTTAAACTGGCTAGTGTGAGATCCTAACTTAGAACAAAGAAACATTCTTGTAAACATGACTTCCCTGCCAAGATGACTTACTGCAATCTTCACTCTTGAAGAAGGGCCTCACTGACTGAGCTTCAAAATTATTCAATCACATACAAAATCAATGGGAAAACTCAGCGGTGTCTAGGGCATTGTTTGTTTATCACAACTATCAGCAGACAGGATCTAAACTGCGGGAGGATTTGATGTAGCACTTCCTAAGCAACCTGGGTCAACAACAACCACAACAAAAGTGGGAATTCCCCATTAATGACCAATAATAGCTCACTTTACACTCACTGGCTGTGTGACCTCGAGCAACTTACTTGACCTCTCTGGGCCTCAGTGTCCTCATCTGTAAAAATGGGGATAATAATAGTGTTTACCTCATAGGGTCGCTGTGAGACTCACATGAGTGAATAGATGCAAGGTGTTGGGACCAATGCATGATACATAATAAATGCTACATAAGTGTCACTTATTATTTGTATTATTTCTAGACAGCAAGTGTGTCTAGAGAGGATCTATAACCTCCCTCCCTGTGCCCAGCACAAAGTATGTAAGCACGATGTATGTATTAGCCATTACGACTGCTACTGCTATCAGTATAATGATGATGATGATGATAATTGAAAGTAGTATTGTAATTAGTTGATTTATGCTTTTTCTATAGGAACTGCAAGCTCCATGAAGGCTCAGGAGCTCCATGACAGCCTAGAGCTGTAGAATATAGTGAATACTAAACTTACGTACAGGAGGTGCTCAAGTGAACCTTGTGAGTGACTTTTACCCGGGGCTTTGATAATTCTACTGCTACCTTAGGACTCAAGTGTCTGTAAACATGAGTGAGCACTGCCTTTCCCTCCTGTGGGGGAAACGAAGGCTGTAGAGACCTCAGTGCCTATTTTCCCTTGGGAAATTCATAGTCTCAGGTGTGGCCCTGAGAAATGACTTCTAAGGCACTCATAAGTAAGGAAGTAATTGAACAAGGTAGGGGCAGATTGTGATCATTGCTAACAAAGGAATAAATTGGGTCATCACAAAGAGTATATGTGTATGAGGGGGCCAGGGGAGAGGTGGGGAGACTTTGACTTTTTATGGGTCATCAGACCTCTGTGAGCTGGTGGCATTTGAGCTGAGGCCTGAAAGATGAAAAGGAAGCAGCCTGCAAAGATCTGTGGGAAGAACAATCCAGGCAGAAGGAACACCAAGTGCAAAAAAACCCAGGCAGCAAAGGGCTTGTGGTCTCTCGGACTGGAACAGAGGCTGGTATGCCTGGGGGGTTAGACAGAGAGATGAGTTTGGAGAGGCAGGTGTGGGCTGATCCTGCTGGGCCCTGTAAGCCATGGTAAGGGAGGGTCGTGAGCATAAGAGCAATTCATACCACTGAGACCTTTCCCTAAAACACCCTGTCACCACACAATGCTCAATTCATCTACATTCTATCAGAACAAAGATGTGGCACCTGGTCACCCATTTTCCCATCATAGTCACGGACATGTTGGAACGGCAAAGCTTCTCTATTTTGGACTTCAGCAATATAAACTTTGAAGTAGTTCGTACAGAGGCTGGACCATGAGACAGTGGGTTTGCTATACTGCCTCCCATTCATCTGTTTAAAAGAACAGCTCTCTAGCAAGTTGGAAATCAGCCATGGCTGTGCAGCTTACACATCAGGCTTAGCTATTCATTAAAGCAGGTTCCTGAAAACTTCTATCTGGCATCGCTTTGTTAACTCGCTTCCTATTGATATGTATTGGAAAATGATTGTTAAAAAATAAGATACATAGTTTTGGGGGGGAAACATTCCATCTATCAAATTTTAAAAATAGAATCAAAAGCCTGGTCTCTGCCCCATTCATCTGAATTTCCTGAGCTTCTACCTATAATGAAACATTTGTGTTCACATCCTGGGCAGGAGACATAGTAAACCTTGAAATACACCAAACACAAGGACAAGTTCCTTACTCCCCCACTCCTCCTAAGAATTCTATTCAGAATAAGGTTCCAGGCCTTTGCTCCTTCAACCTGCCTGGCCGATAGTCCCAGGTGTGTGTGTTTCCTACCTTACATCTCAGAGCCGTCATTCTGACCTTCGAGACCTTCCTTCTCCAGCAAGGCTCAGCCCAGAAGACAGTATGTGGCACAGATTGTACTCAACAAATATTCATTTGCTCCACGACGTTTCCCAGCTTTTTTTTGCAATTAAGTTTAGGCCATGTGACTAATTCTGACCAAGAGGGAGTCAATGGACGTAATGTGTGCTGTTTCTTGGGCTGAGGTAGTTAGCAATTCATGTGCTGTTATGGACTGAATTGTGTCCACCCAAATTCGTATGTTGAAGCCCTGCCTCCCCAGTGTGGATGTATTTGGAATAAGAACGTAATTAAGGTTAAATGAGGTCATAAGAGTGGGGCCCTGATCCGATAAGATTAGTGCCCTTGTAAGAGGAGATACCAGAAAGCTTATTAGCACTCTCTCTGCCATGTGAGGACACAGTGAGAAGTCAGCCATATTCAAGCCAAAAAGAGGGACCTTACCAGTCACTGAATCTGCCACTGCCTTTATCATGGACTTCTCAGCTCCAGAACTATGAGAAAAGAATTCCTATTATTTAAGCTACCCAGCCTATGATAGTTTGTTATGGCAGCCTGAGCCAGCTAAGACTATGTGCTTTTCCATCTCTCTCTTCCCCCTGCTGTGGAGCTCTGGGAGGCCACATACTTTAGATAGTTTTGCTATCTGTTGTCCAACTTGCACTAGACTGTGTGAACAAGCCTTTCCTGTGAGATTTCAGGGTTCCACTGAGATTTCAGAGTTTCTATGTTACTGCAGCATAACCCAGCCTATCCTGACCAAAGCATAGTGGCAGAGAAAAGGCACCAGCTGTTCTCCCTCTGGCCCAGCTTGCTCCTAAGATTGAGTGTGGCCCTAGGGAGCCCTGGCTATTAAGACAGATGCAAATTGTGGTTCCTGGGTCCTGGACTCAGCAAACAATGAAGATTTAAACTGCTCAAGGAATCCATTGAGGTTTCAAGTAAGAAAACAAGAGCTCCAGCCGCTAAAATGTTAGGAAATCCTGGGCAGTAATGCATTGTTTCTAGAAAGCCCCCATTGAAATGCATACCAGCTCCCTGGAAGGGGTCCTGCATTTACCCACTGACAACCAAGAGGCACATTCTTACAGACTGATTTTTCAGAGGAGGGAGGAATGGAGCCACAGGCCCAGGGCCTCAGGGCCACCCTGGGTCACAGAGTAGAAGGCAGACCATCCAGCTTGGCCCGGAGTTATTCCTCCACTGCTCCATGAGGAGGTGTGAATTTCATCAGGAGTAAGAAGGCCATGTCACTGCTTCACTGTCCCTGTGACTTCTCACTGGTCTGCCCCTCTTGGGCCAGGCCACCTGAATGGCCATCTCTCTAACTATCCATGAGAGAGGGTGGAAGTGAACTTTGAGGCCTTGCTATTTTTTTCAATGCTTGGCAAGACTTACCCTCAAGCATCTTCTTCCATCTGACATTCCAAATTTGTCTCCTCTTCCAAGGCCAAGCTCAAGCCCAATCTCCCCTAGGAAACCTTCCTTGACTCCTTCTTCCCTTTGGAACACCTGCTGATCTCCTAATAACACTAGCTACAACCGATATCTATTGTGTACCATTATGCACAAGCCCTGGGCTAGTCTTCTTGTGCGCTATCTCATCGGACCCTCCCAGATCCTGAGGGGGATGTTGTTGTCATTCCTCCTTTACATCCGAGGAAACTGAGGTTCAGAGAAGGGAAGCGACCTATCCAAAGTCACACGGCTTACATGGCAGAGCTGAAAGCAAGTGTGTCTGATTTCAAGGCCCCTGCTCTTAACCACTGCTCTCTACGGCCTCCCACAGCCCAGCCCTCTGTTACAATATGTTTTGAACTGCTCCTCAATCCCTGCACGCTCTTTCAGGGTAGGGACAGCTTCTTCTAACCAATTAATAATTAGTTTCTCTCCTTTGAACAGTGTTTTACAGTTAATATAGGGCTTCTACATATACAACCTCATTTAATCTTTACTACACTCCTGAGACATTTGTGTTATCCCCAGTTTACAGATGAAGAAATTGAGGCTCAGAGAGTTCCGTGACTTGCATAAGGCATGCATCCAATGACTAACAATGAGTTGCTTTTTCTGCTACCCCAAGGTCCCTCTTACTTGGGAACGAGTCCCAGCTAATCCCTTCCTCCTCTCCTGGCATCGTGGTATTCTAAGCCTCATTTCCACCCAGTTTAAAATAGCTGAGGTCAATAAGTGGCACTCATTTTACCTCCAATCCCCGGGAGCTGGAGCAAAGGCATACAGAGTTATGCAACTGACATTCAACAGGACATGAGTGGGACTCTATAGACCCTAAAACTGGCAACGAGGGCACAAAGCTGAGGACAGATCCCAAGAGATAACTTCCAAGGAACTTCCAGCAATAAGGGGCTTACTGAGAGCCTACAGCACTGGCTCTACTGTGCCCGCCTCACCCACCCTGTCTGTGAAAGCAGAAGGTGGGGGTGCATCGTTGAGATCAGGAGGCTTTGGCCTAGTGTTGTAGCCAGGTGAGGAGTTTCAGGAGAATGCTCTCAAGATTGGGGTTGGGTTGAGAAGGGGGGAAGAATGTCATTTCATTCCTGGCTGGACATCTGCTTGGGTGGCTGACTTGTGGCTCTGCCCTGAGCCTCCAAGAGCAAACTAAAGGGGAGTAGAGAGAGGGCAGGGCAGAGAATGGGGGCCGCAGTGGTGTGGCTGGTGGTGCCAGTCTTGCTTGGGGCAGGTAGATGCCTCAGAAGGTCATGTGTTTGAGTTGTCTTACCTTGTCCCATCCAAGAAGACTGGCTGCTGGGTTAGGGGTCCCCAGGAGCAAAAGATTTTGGGGATACTGCTGGGGGCAGGTGTGTGTAAGTGTGGGTGGGGGGCCGTGGTGGTTGGAAGAAGCAATAGCCGAATAGCTTCTCCCACATCAGGGAACTCTCAAGTGCAGAGGCCTCCAGAACCCTTCCAAGATGGTCAGTGACTGCAGAAAATCATTGTGTGTTTGTATCCCATTAAGTTGAGACTGTACAATGAAGCAGTTACACAGGGTTAAACACAGTCCCTGATTACCTGTGATGCTCTCACCTTCCTTCAAGGAGCTCCAGTGGCCCCTGCTTCCTTGGGGCCTCTCCGTGGTGAAGCTGGCCCAGCACTTGGAGGAGGGGAGAACTGGGTTTCACTTTGAAATGTACCCAGGACTGAGACAAGAGTGAGGCAAGTGAGTCCCCCAGGGCACAAGGTGTCAAGAGGTGCCCACTCTCAGAAGCCGACCCTGCCCTTGCATGGTCCTTCAGGGCAGCAAGCACCTCCCTAAAGTTTGCACCCCAGACACCTCACTTGCCTCGCCGTTGTCCTGGCCCTATTTGTAGCTGCCACAGGGCTATTTGTGGCTGGCCAGGGCCTGGTGGTTTCCCCTGGGATTCACTGAACATTTCAGGCCCACAAGGATATTGTGGGCTTGGGTGCTGAGGATCTAGCACAACAGCCAATGTCAACTCCAGAACAGACAGGCTTTCCCACAGGGTGGGGGGACCCAAGATGATGCCTGCAGCAAAGCTCTCCTGGAAATAGCAACCCCACCACCCCCATTCCCCAAAAAGGCCAAACAAATTTCATGAGTGTGAGGGAAGGAAGGACACTAGAAAGGAAGGCTGGAGACATGCATCCATCCAAGTTCCAGCTCTACCATTGTGTCATCCAGCCAAGTGACAACATTGCCACACCTGTTTCCCATCTGTAAGATGATAGTGCCTCCCTTGTGGGGCTGCAGTGAGGACGAAATGGGATCCTGTCCGCCAAACACTGGGCTCCGGGCCTCCTTGTACCACTCCCTTGCTGCGTAACTTGGAGCAAGTCCCCTAACCTCTCTGTCATTTGTCTGCAACAAACCAAAGAATGTTTTCCACAACATGAGAGTAGGTAGTTAAATGGAAATGGAAAGAATTTTTTGACTATTATACATGAAAGCAGAGGACTCGTCCAAATGATTTCTTAAGGTCCCTTCCTGTTTTGTGTTTCTGTGATTTAAAAACAAAACAAAACAAAACAAAACAAAACAAAACAATAAAAATGCCTCTCCTTGGAACTGGAGAAAGGAGCCAAGAGCCAGGGAGTCAGCTTTCTGCACCACTCCCCCCCCCCCCAACAAAGAAAGCTGAGGTTCTTCTGCCCCCTGGTGTCCCCTATTGTCACTGCAGTCACTTCCAGTGGTCCGTGTAGGTTTCTGGAGATTTGGAATCACTAATTTTCATTCATTCATTCACCTAGTCAATCATGCCTCACAAATTTATGGAGTGTCCCACTCTGGGCCAGGAGCTATGCTGCACACCTGCTTACAAAGATGAATGACCCTGGGATCCTTCGTTGACAGAGGCCACAGTCCAGTGGGGGAAGACAGACACATTAGCAGATTATTTGGATACAGTTAAGTAAGCGCTCTGTAAAAGGTCATTATACAGTGCAAAAAGGGTGGGCTTGGCTTGGGGCGGGAGAGAACACGTTGGGAAGAGCTTGGCAAAAACTGGTGGTGGTTGAGTTTGATGACCGAGCTTCAGTTCTTTAGGTGGCTGGACAGAGATGGGTGTGTGCAGGTGTGGAGGTTTGCTTAAGGGGCTACAGAGTGTTTGGTATGCAGGGGGCATGGTGTGGGTTTGGGGGAACAGTGGGAGATGGCGTTGAGAGCTGGCAGGTGGCCAGGGTGGGGAAGGCCTTGGACTTGATCCCTCGGTGATTGGGAATCAGGAAATCATCGAGGGGCTTTAAGCAAGGCAGTGACCTGGGTAGATCTGAATTCCTGTAAGTTCGTTCTGGCTGCTTTGTAGGGAATGGATTGTAGAGGTGCAGGGCTGCAGAGGCTCTAGATCGGGTAGCCAGATTTAGAAACAAAACCCAGGATGCCCAGTTATATTTGAGTTTCAGATGAATAGAGAATTTGCGTTGACCCTCTCCCACTTTGGTCCAGGTAATCTGCCAGGGGCTGGCGCCTGGGATGAAGCTAGGGCCCCTTACATCTCTGTTCCTTGCCTTTCTGCACCACCCTTCGCAACAGCTAGCATGAGATGCCAAGCCCAGACCCCCACTGCTGACCAGGACAGATTCTTTCTGCCAGGGAGGGAAACTGCAGAGTCCCAGAACCCTGCAAGTTTCCCCAGGGACTTTCTCAGCTCTCGAAGGCTGGGGACTGAAATGGTGGCCCAGCTTCTCTGAGATTCTTGTGACCCCACAGTGCTTCCCAGTGTCCACACAGAATATTGCAGGTCGAGGTGAGATGGAAGGCAGATCTGCAATCACTGTGAAAGCTTTATATTCCTGATTCTCCCCTGGCAGGACACAGGGGTCCTACCCCTGCTCTGCCAGTGGCCATCCATCAGGGGTGCTGTTGGTGCTCCTCATCTCTAAGGATCTGAGCACCACATTTGTTCAGTGGACCTGCTGGTAAAGAGGTAGCCTAAGATGACATCTGAAGAATCAAAAAGCTAGGCCCTGAGGTCTCTGTTCTTGGCAGAACTCAGGAAGATGCTTCAGGTTGAATTGTTCAGAGTCTCTGAAATCCCCAGCCTTGTGTATTTCATAGATACCAGCCTGCAAATACAACTGGATGTGTTTGAGAACCCACCCACGCCTAATGGTGGACACTTCCACCCAGAAAACTGGCATTGGGGGGCAGAATTATACAACTGGGCTCCCCACACTGGGCTTGTTGCCAGGCCAGATGACAGCGTTGGCCACCATGGAGGGTGGCTGCCCAATTCTCTAGCATGACACCTCCCTCTTTGGGGTCACAGCCAGTTGGAAAGAACCTCCAAATGTCCCATCCATATCCCCTCCACACGAGAGCCTGTGTGTCGTGACAGGCGAGGTTCTATGCCCCAATGAGGGGAGCTGAGACAACCAGGCCTCAGATGACTTTGTGAGCTGGAGCTCAAGGCTGGTCTGGAGTGACTGAACAAGACTTATAAAGGAGCCTGGCTCAGGACACTGGGCTCTCCCCTTGGCCTCAGACTCCAGGCACTTGCCATGGGGGCTGGGGACACCTCGGGCTGTGGTGCAGAGGCCGAGGCTATCACTGAGACACTGCTGGCATCTTCCTTCGGTTTCTAGGGATGGCGTGCCCTCTGCCCTGTGTTTTCTCTCAGGTTTTGCCCACTAGTCTTTGCCATATCCCCTGGAGGCCCTGTTCCTTTTTTTTCCTGGGCCTAGGACTTTGGAGAATTATATAACTTGTCATGTGTCTTAGCTATAAAATGGGAATAAAAATATCCACCTCATAAGGCGGTCATCTAGGCTAAATGAGTTAATGCATGTAAAGTGCTTTGCTTTTGTTGTTATTTTTATTATTACTAATACTTCTCAGAGTCTCTACAGTGGTCTAGACAATAACTTGGGTCTGAAGTTCCTCCAACTCTCTTCCTTCTCCCTTCCCCTCAGGGTCTCCTGATGTCTACTTGAAAAATGAAATAAGAATTGCCCCATCTTTTCCAGGACTATCTCAGCTCCTGGACCAGCTCCATGGGCTGTGAGTCGTCTAGAAGCAGACCTCTAGGGGTTCTGTGGATGAAGGGAGGCACCACGGTCATGGTCATTGGGTTGTGCAACACCCCAGCTATCTTCCAGTAACTGATGAACAGTGCTTTGCCTGATCTCCTGCGCTGGGGGCTGGGGCCTGCCTCTGCCATCAAGATGTACTCCTTATGTGAGCCACTGGCCTGCTTCCCCCCAGACTGTCTGCTTTAGCCCCACTTCCTGGCCAGATCAGAGAGATACACATTTGGGAGTTTCTGGGCCACCTTCTGTCCAGCCAAGGGGTCTGCCTGCTGAAGACCAGCTCCATCAGACCCAAATCCCCTGCAGTCACTGAGTCCCACAAGGCATCGGACAACTTTCATGTGTCTCCAACCTGGCCAACTTGCCATTGACCTCCTCAGGCAGCGGGAGTTCCTTTGTCCCTGATGATGGGAATTTTATCTTGATTTAGGTATGAGGTATGGGTCCAACTTAATTTTCTTCCAGATGGCTACCCAGTTGTCTCAGCAGTACTTACTGAATAGTAAACACTAGAATCAAATCAGCATGCACAGTGAGAAGCAGGAACTGAAACAGATGAACGGAGGGGTAGAGTCACAATTCCCATTTATCTCATGTGCTCATTGAGTGGTAGGGGGTCAAATTGCTGCACTAAATCATTATTTTGATTGCCTTTGTTGCTGTTGTTGTTCTGAGCAGTTGTATGTGAATTCCTGTGAGTTAAATGTTATATAATATGTACTTACTATCAAGGCCAACTACCAGGCTTGTAGGTGCTGTGTTAAGGGGCCTCAGCCTTCAGTGCTATGAGCTCAGACCACAGTCTAGATGGGGGATTGGCAAACTTTCTGCAAAGAGTTGGATAGTGGCCGGGTATGGTGGCTCACGCCTGTAATCCTAGCACTCTGGGAGGCCGAGGCGGGCGGATCGCTCAAGGTCAGGAGTTCGAAACCAGCCTGAGCAAGAGTGAGACCTGTCTCTACTATAAATAGAAAGAAAGAAGTTAATTGGCCAACTA
>CAUYRT010106120.1:0-19214 GCA_963574885.1 Lepilemur ruficaudatus
AAATCATTTTAGTTTTAATTGATTTTTGCCCAAATCAATTAATATTGTAATGATTGCAAAATGGTGACTTTTCTAACTGTATTATTTCTTCTACATTTTTAGTTGGCAGTCTAATAAATTTTTATTTTATTTTATTTTTACGTAAGTATTTTTTTCAGACAAGGTCTCACTCTGTTGCCCAGGCTAGAGTGCAGTGATGTCATCATAATTCACTACAACCTCAAACTCCTGGGCTCAAGTGTTCCTCCTGCCTCAGCCTCCTGAGTAACTGAGACTACAGGTGTGTGCCAACATGCCTGGAAAATTTTTCTACAAAATTTTAATTTTAATTTTAAGTTTTATGTCTATTGTGAATAAAATTGAATTTACCAAACACTGATTTCCTATTTTGTGTGGGATCCTGTGCTAGGAGGTGTCATAGGAAACACAAATATAAGACCATTTGTTCCCTACAGGGACACATGATTTGTTGGGGAAGATAGACATGAGGCAGAAGGTAAGAAGTGCTTTACTGAGGGACAAAGCTAATGGGAAAGAGAAGAAACAATACAGGCTTATTCTTTCTAGAGGGTGTGGAATACCTTGAGAGAAAGGTGAGATTTTAGCTGGGACTTGTGGTATATGGTGTATGTGTTCAAAGAAAGAAATTGGCTGGGTGAGGTGGCTCATGCCTATAATCCTAGCACTTTGGGAGGCTGAGATGGAAGGATCTTTTGAGGCCAGGAGTTTGAGACCAGCCTGGGAAACATAGCAAGACCCCATTTCCACAAAAATTTTAAAAAATTAGCCAAGTGTGATGGTACTCATCTGTGGTCCCAACTACTTGGGAGGCTGAGGCAGAGGATCTCATGAGCCTGGGAATTGGATTTTGCAGTGAGCTGTGATCATGCCACTGCACCCCAGCCTGGGCATCAGAGTCAGGCCCTGTCTCAAAAAACAAACAAACAGGCTGGGCGCGGTGGCTCACCCCTATAATCCTAGCACTCTGGGAGGCCGAGGCGGGAGGATCGCTCAAGGTCAGGAGTTCGAAACTAGCCTGAGCAAGAGCAAGACCCCGTCTCCACTAAAAATAGAAAGATATTAATTGGCCAACTGAAAATATATAGGAAAAATTAGCCAGGTATGGTGGCACATGTCTGTAGTCCCAGCTACTTGGGAGGCTGAGGCAGGAGGATCACTTGAGCCCAGGAGTTTGAGGTTGCTGTGAGCTAGGCTGACGCCACGGCATTCTAGCCCAGGCAACGAAGTGAGACTCTTTGTCTCAAAAAAAAAAAAAAAAAAAAAAGAGTCTGTGTTTTGTCGAAATGCTGTAAATAGCCTAGTTTATTTAATATGAGAACACAAAGCAACAAAATAAAATGAGATACTCAAAATATCTTTGATAAAAATAATTGTAGAGGAAGTCTTGCTGATCACTAAGGAATAAAAACATATTTATATTTATTTTTAAATCATTCCCCAGATTATCATTTTACAACATCAAACTCCCCTCTGTTATCTCTCTCCAGTTTATTTATTCTGCAGTGGATTCTGAAAATCTAGCAGCTTGGTTAAGAAAGTTTATGTATTTTTCCAGTACAGAGTATTGGAAAGTTGTGGCTATACTTATTGGCTTCAAATGGAACTTCATTTGATCATCACCTACAGTTCCCATGTACCCTTAGATGTAAAAAGGCAATATTTATGTTTTTGTTAAAAATATTTATTCTAATTGCAAATGAAATACATAGCAATGGCAGAAAATTTAGAAAATACTGAAAAGTATGAAGAAAAAATATCCATGATTTGATCATTCAATGATAGCCACGAAACAGGTTTTACATGTAAATATTTTTCATCTTTGTGGATATTTATAAAATCTTTCTTTGACTTTACATAACACAAATGTTTTCCCATGTCACTAAATATTCGTTAGTAATATGCTTTTGGGTAGGAGAACACTAGCCATTGTATGGATGTATTGTTTAACTACTCTCCAACTGCTGGGCACCTAGGTTATTTCCAATTTTATATATAAATATATATCTGTGTGTGTTTCCTAAAAGGAGTATTATCTGTCATTTTCAAAGGTTATTTACATTTTAGTCTTCCTCATACTTATTGTCAAATTTTCCTTTCCAAAAGTCGTACCAGTTTACACAACCATCAACAGTGTATGGAAGGTAAGATACAAAGAACTGGCATTAGCCCTATTTTTACCCATTTCATTTATAAACTGACGTCTAAAAGGGCATTTCTCTGCGACCCATGCTCAGTTCCTTTGAGCGTTTGCTGTGTGTGCCCCACAGCCTAGGACCATCTCTGCTTTTGTCATAGCATGAGCAGCAATTGGCTCAAAACACTGCTCATTGTGATGCTGATGATGTGGTCTCCCTAATGTTCTAAAAGATTGTTTGGTGTAACTGCTCCAGTTCATGATTTTTCTCTTAACCTTTCCTATCATGTTTAGAGTCAGAATCCAAATACTGGACAGTTTAAGCTACAGTATGCTTGGCCTATAACTTGGTTCAAGGCATCGATATTTATGTCATTTTTTGTCTGCTTACTATACTAACAGGGCGGAAAAAGCAATCCCAGACCCCCAGAAAGGTAAAACTCTACTGTTTTTTGTATATTACTGGAGTTTTAACATTAGGCTAGATAAATGACAGTATATTTAGAAATAAGTGCGCATCGGGAGTTTTATGAAACATTTTATGAAGAACAAATTTAAAGCCAAACTTAAACATAAAATTTAATTTCTTAAGAACTGGGGGTAGGAGATGGTACAAAAATAGCATAGTAAGTTTTTTCTTATTAAGACATTTTAATTTATACAAAACGAAGCATATAGTCCTATTTAGGTTACATATTTTTTTTTAATCGCAAAAGCAATGAACAGGGCATCTTTTCTCCTATCTCTTATTCTTTGGAGTCAAAATAGTTTGAATTCTGACTAATCTCAATTGAAATGTTCTATTTGTTGTGCTATTTCCTCAATGCCTTTTTTCTGCTGTGTGGCTTCAAGTAGTTATCCTTAGTGAAAAAATAAAAAGACTAAAGATGTGAAATGTTTTAGAGGATAATAATTATGTTTCATGTTTTCACTGATACAGGTTTTAACAGTGGGTAAGACAATCAGTGAATATCAAAAAGTCACTTTTAATCAGTCTTACCCTAGAGAATAGTATAAAAAAATTACTTGTGTTTATTCTTGTGCTTCTTCTGTAGCCCAGTATCACTTGGTGATTTGTTTCAGAAATTTCACAGAAATGGAATCTTCTATAAATATTTTCCCAATGTAGGTAAACACAATTTTGTTGGCTGTGATACTCTAGATCCCTTCATTTCTAGCTCTTCCTGACTTTTTTCTGCAACAACTGAACATAGATATTTCTTCTGCCGTGTCTTCATGCGAACATTGCACTTGTGATAGCTTCATATTTCCCTCATCTCATCATTCGGAAGCTATTTATCTATTTTTTTCCACTGCCTTCTTCAGCCCTCCTCCCCCATCACTGAATGCCTGTTCAGCCCCCGCACATTCAGCCGTATTTATTCCCGTAAAGATAGTGACACTTATGGTTTATTCTAAGACTAAATCTCTGTTGCCCAGTGACTAAGGACTTAAGCATGCACACCGCTTCTGTGCTTACCCTCCTACCTAACTTGACTACTCAACATTTTTATTTCTTTCCCTCAGAATGCCCTGTTTTGGCACAGTTCAGTTAACACACCACTGCCAGGGCACTAATTGATTTCTGAAACCTGACATTTGTTTTTTGTTTTCTCCTATCTTCCCTAATGGTACAGCACTACTAAGCAGGAAGGAATGCAAAGAACTAGAAAGTTCAAAGTAATTGAGGGTCTGTCCATTCATCCTGCCTGGCTTCACGCCAACGTAGAACCTGGAACATTTGAAAAATATTTATCAGGTTTTAACCCTTTTTGCTAAGTTGATGAAACAGGTTTGCAGCTGTAGCATTTGTGTTAAGAGCAACAGCAAGGAAGCTAGGTGGAACATGTTCTTTCTATGTTCAGAATCGCATGGCAAATGTCTCTGAAAAGGATTACTTTCCAATTTCCGTACTATTGTACAGTACTAAGCTAGTTATTTTCTGTGAGATTGCAGAGCTGGGCAGTTCAGAGAATCCATTACTTAAAAGTGGCAGCCCTATTTCATGAATTTTTATGCTGGAAATGAAATTTAAGTAAATGCTATTGTATTTGAGCAAAAAAGAATATATTCGGTTTTTTAATGGTAAATGCATTAGCTATGCCAACCCAACCATAGCTAGGTTCATGGTTATATTCATTGAGAAAAGTAGAAATACGAAAAAAGTATAAAAAACTATAAAAATATTAAAAATTTATCAAATAGTTGTGTGGGGTTTTTTTTGTTTTGTTTTGTTTTTTTGCAATGGGAAAACATTTGTAAATGAAAACATGTTAAAAACCGGTGTGAAATTATAGAAGCATTTCCAGTAAATTAAATGCATTTTATTGCAGTGAAAACTTAGGTTATAGGTAAATAACCTTAGGTTAGGTAAATATAGGTAAATAACCTTAGGTTATAGGTAAATAACAGGCCACTGATACTCTGGTAAAAAGAAAGACAAAAAGAAAGGTCTAGATATAGGTTTAAAAGCATATTAAAATACAGCTAGATACTAAGCTGTATTAAATCTAAATTAGATTTAGCTAAAAGTTAAAGAGTACAAAAGTTCTATTAAGAATTATCTGTATCACATTCAGGTTTGATGTTATCAGCATTAAGCAAGTAAAAATCTTTTCAAAGTTCAAACTGTTAAAAAGTTACATTAAATCCCAGTTCTATAACCTGTTTCTAGGCTAATTAATTACATGATTAAGCTTAATATTACAGAAAAGCAGGATAGCTTTTTGAAGATGAAGGTGGATAACATAGGATTGTTTGGTTAGAGAAAAAATTTGCAAAAGCACTTACTAAATAATACTTTAGTAACATGAAAGTATTCATCAACTATTCTCTGAAAGCAGCGATCACAGCTATAAAAATGAATCATGTATTAACAGGAAAAGAAGGAAAAGGAGAAAAATGTAGTTTACAGACTAATTTTATCTTTTTTAATAATAAATACATCTAACACTTTATGTGCATATTAATTTTTTATCTACACATTGAAAAGGAGATCCATACCTTTGATAGATATACTCTTTGAAGTGAATGCTTTTTCTAAGAACTCTTTTTTTAAAAGCTGTTTTACTGTGAGGTGATGAGTAGGCTGTTGTATATGTAAAACTGTCTAAAGGTATAGTGTGCTGTCAATATATACACATATGCAGTAATATTGCAGGCATTTTTATTGCAGTTTATTGTTCCAGCTTCCCAATAAGCCAGATAAAATCATGTACAAGAACATTAAGGATTAAGGGAAGTGGTTTCCTTAGGTGCGTGCTGGCAAAAATTCACCCTCCCATTATAATAACATAGTAAATGGACAGTAATATATTTGGCTATTACTTTCCTACAAATTTGGATTCTCAGTTTCCAGAGCTGCTGCGTGTCTAATGTTTGTGGCTTCCTTGGTTGTCTTTTCGTAGGAAAAGGTGTCACGGTGTTAGGTAAATGTGCTATGTTTCTGTTTTGTAAATATTAAAGTCCATTTTTTTAAACATACCGTGCTAGCAAAAATAAGTCAAAGATGTAATGTCTATTTAAATACACATTTGAGCTAGTAGTGCTTAAATTAGATCCCATGCTCCGGCTAGAATCAACATGGTTTACATTTTAAAACCTTCAAAATTTATATGGCCCATCCCCCTACTCTCCACACCCGGATAGAAGAAGGTGGAAACGTATGTGAAAACTTCTACCGACTTAAATACTGACAGGGGAAAAAAGCCAGGCTTTTATGCAAGGACCTTAAGTCTTTATTTTCAGGACATCCCGAATTTGATTTGCTAAATAGATACATTCACTGCTAAAGATACATAGAGGCCAAGAGCTGTTTCAAATTTGTTTATCACACCGCCCCTAGTTTTGCGCTAAAGAAAAGTGCATTTTGTATATTTAAAAGTACACACTCATTAAAGCCTCTCAAAACCTCAGAGCCCCCACCTAGCTGCCTTCTGGGTTTCAGCTTTTGAGTTTCAGGTCCTTGCACAACACCTAAGACGTGCAATACTCTTTTTCTCCCTAATCCTGGCAGCAACAGCGCGCAGAGATCTCCCTCCGCGTCTCCACCCTAATTCCCCCTCTTCCTAGATTCCACCCGCTCCTCTCCTTCCTCCGCCCCCGGCTCCGCCAGCCCAATCTGTCAGAGAAGTTGTGTACAAACTGCGCGGCCGCCCTGCGCGCGAAGCTCGTGGCCCGAGAGGGGTGCGGTCGGCCCGGCGGAGGCGGGGCCCTGGGGGAGCTTCTCCCTTCTCATAGGCTGGCCGCTCCGGCCCCGCCAGCCTCGGGGCCCCGGGATTCGCGGCGGCGCTGCCAGTCAGGCCGGTGGGTCCCGCCCACCCGGAGTTGGGTGAAATAGAGGCGGGCGTCAAGTGTCAGTAGTCGCGGGGCAGGTACGTGCGCTCGCAGCTCGCTCGCGCAGGTCGCCAGTGGCGGGAGCGGGCTCCGGCGAGTGTGAGAGCGCGGCGGGGCGGGGTGGGAGAAAGTGGCCGCCCGGAGGACGCTGGCATTTACGCGTGGCGGAGCGGAAGAGTTTTGCTTTTCGTGCGCGCCTTCGAAAACCGTGCCTGCTGTTGGCTGAGGGGTCCGCCCGGAGCCTCCCCTCCTCCGCCCGCGGCCCCGCGCGGAGCTCGCCGGCCAAGCCAGCGTGGGCGAGGTGGGAAGTGCGCTTGACCCCGCGCCCGGAGCCGCGCCCCCGAGTGCCCATGGCTACGCGGGTGCTGACCATGAGCGCCCGCCTGGGACCTGTGCCCCAGCCGCCGGCCCCGCAGGACGAGCCCGTGTTCGCGCAGCTCAAGCCGGTGCTGGGCGCCGCGAACCCGGCCCGCGATGCGGCGCTCTTTCCCGGCGAGGAGTTGAAGCACCCGCACCACCACCCGCAGACGCAGCCCGCGCCTCCGCAGCCCCCGCAGCCGGCCCCGCCGCCCGCCGTCGGCCCGCGGCTGCCCGCCGAGGATCTGGTCCAGGTAGGAAGAGCCGCTCCCCTCCCTCCGCCTCCCTCCTGGGCTCGGGCGTGTCCCGCCGCTGCGACGCGCGGGCGACAGGGGCCGCTCCAGGCTGGGGCGTGCGTCGGGGCGCACCGGGAGCCGGTGCCGGGTGGGCAGCCGCGCCCTGAGACCCCCAGCCTGGGCACCGCATTCCGCAGAGAGTAAATGGGGCGACGCGGGAGGGAGGGAGGGGAAGGGTCCGAGATGGCTCTGGCCAGGCGGGACGCGTGGGGAGGGTAAAGAAGGAACTGGGCGCTCACGCTCACCTTAGTTGTTTTCCTTACATTTGGGGGATGAAACCTTGTGCCTCACGCTCAATTTTACTGAATTACGCCTTTGCCTTTATTCCTCCCAGTGCCATGCAGTGGCCTTGGAGGTTCCTCCTCCCCAGTCGTCTCGGGTGAGGTAGAAACGCAAATTGGGGTTCTAGGAAGAGGTCCCCCAGGGTTTCATACCTCATGGGTCAACCTGCTTTAGGAGCGATCGTGGGGGCAGCGTTTGGGAAACAAGAGTTAGAAAAGCCAACGTTGTATTGGGGCGGGTTTTTTTTTTTTTTTCCTTAAAAAGAAAGGAAAAAAACCCGAGGGTGTTGTTTTCTTCGTGTTCGCGTAAATTTCCTCCCGGAGCCGCGTTGAAAGCTGGCAGTTGGCTTTTACACTTGCCCAGCAGCCGAATTAGAGCAACCGCCTGTTTCTTTCGCCCACGCAGGGAGTCATATAGCCCAGAAAAAACTTCCCGGGACTTTTAGCCTGTCCCAAGGAAAAAAAAAAAAAAATTGGAAACATACCCACATGCAAACAGCTGGAAGGGCTAAAATCAGAAACCACTAACCGCCACGGGAGCGCAGTGCACGAAAGGGTTTAGTTCGGTTTATTTCAAGACGCTGCGCTTAACAGCCCTTTGGTATATTGTGTATTTGTTACCTAGCGCCTGCTGCGCGGGGTCTTGCCAGTGTCGGCGTGCTGTGTGGGGGCAGTGGCGTTTGTCAGAGATGTGACTCACATGACTAGAGCGTTAATTTTTATTTTTAAATCGTGTCTATCCGGGAAACCCCGTCCTCATCCACACCGAATGATCTGAGGTCCGAGATGATACGCTTTTGAAATCAAATAGTAGCAACAAATGGACTGTGTTGTTCACCGATTAAGGTGCCGCCGTTAGCAGTTCTGTAAGCCATTCTATTGGGTTTCTTTTTCATTTGAAATTTTCTTTTGAAGGTTAAAACACTGAGCTTAAGTTATGAGGAGAGAAGATAGCTGTGAAAAAAATCGAATCAAGTCGATACAAGCTGGATTATGTCCTAAAAAAAAAAAAATCACCATTTGAAAACTATTTGGTTATTTCAGTTTGTCAGTTTTCTGCTTAGGAGACACCACGAAGATAAGGGATGACTGAGCTTTTTACAGAGTAAGGGGGAATGTAGCATTGGCCCACTGAGGAGGACACGATAAATGTTTTGCTGATGACTGTGCTAGCGATACAGCAGCCTCTCCCCACCCACGGGCTCCTTAGCACCACTCTACCAAGGGAGTGATTTTCCCCTAGGTAATTAAAGATCTGTTTTAGATAGGGATATGAATAGGAACATTTCATTATCATATTAACCAATTACAGAATCTGCTGATTAAAATCAACATTTAGCTCAAATGTTGAATGTGAAATTGTTTTGTTTCAGTGGATATTATGTTTTGCTCAAAAGATTGTATTTAAGTTTCCATTGAACTATAAAAGAGAAAAGACCCTGAAATAGGCAAAGAATATTTTATGTTAGATATTTTGGAAGTATCTAGCCAAACAACAGCAGCAACAACAAAAAACTTTGTGATATTTTTAAGGGTTCTGTATTTTTTTAATCGCATTTTTTTAATATTTATGACGTGAACCAAATTGAGGTAGTTTGGCAGTATTTCAAAGCCTACTTTAATTGTAAACTTAACTGTGTAATAATGGGGCAGGGAATCCTGCTTGTAGGAGGGTGATACTTTCTTATTGCATCAGAAAGGATTATGTTTTCTAGTTGCTTCCTTTTTCCTTGATTTGCCTCTTTCACTTTTTTTCTGGGGGTGGTTGGGGGAGCAGTTTTACCAAAAACATGTTATACGGAGTTTCAAAAGGTTTTGGTCAACCGATTATTGCACAATTGACAAAACTAAACCTGCTATGTTTGTAAATGACACTTAGGAGCTTGCCCTAGTACTTGACACACAGAGATTGTTGGGAATGTTTAGTAAGCACCGAAATTGTTTGTCCTTCCCAGGACGATGAATCAGGTGGATTATGCATGTTTGTATCTCTTCTTTTTTAGACAAGATGTGAAATGGAGAAGTATCTGACACCTCAGCTTCCTCCAGTTTCTATAATTCCAGAGCATAAAAAATATAGACGAGACAGTGCCTCAGTCGTAGACCAGTTCTTCACTGACAGTGAAGGGCTACCTTACAGTATCAACATGAACGTCTTCCTCCCTGACATCACTCACCTGAGAACTGGCCTCTACAAATCCCAGAGACCATGCGTAACACACATCAAGACAGAACCTGTTACCATTTTCAGCCACCAGAGTGAAACGACTGCCCCTCCTCCGGCCCCGACCCAGGCCCTCCCTGAGTTCACCAGTATATTCAGCTCACACCAGACCGCAGCTCCAGAGGTGAACAATATTTTCATCAAACAAGAACTTCCTACACCAGATCTTCATCTTTCTGTCCCTCCCCAGCAGGGCCACCTGTACCAGCTCCTGAATACACCGGATCTAGATATGCCCAGTTCTACAAACCAGACAGCAGTAATGGACACTCTTAATGTTTCTATGTCAGCTGCCATGGCAGGCCTTAACACACACACCTCTGCTGTTCCGCAGACTGCAATGAAACAGTTCCAGGGCATGCCCCCTTGCACATACACAATGCCAAGTCAGTTTCTTCCACAACAGGCCACTTACTTTCCCCCGTCACCACCAAGCTCAGAGCCTGGAAGTCCCGATAGACAAGCAGAGATCCTTCAGAATTTAACCCCACCTCCATCCTATGCTGCTACAATTGCTTCTAAACTGGCAATTCACAATCCAAATTTACCTGCCACCCTGCCAGTTAATTCACAAAACATCCAACCTGTCAGATACAATAGAAGGAGCAACCCCGATTTGGAGAAACGACGCATCCACTACTGCGATTACCCTGGTATGTGGTCTTGCCTGGTTGAAAACATCATGTAGTGTTTGTGTATGTGTGCTTGCCTTTCTGAATCTCAGGCTTTAGATTTACATAAGAAAGTTGTACTTGACAAAAAAAATTACCTGCTTTGTTTTTTTCATATTCCGTCTCTGTGCTTTACCCTGGTATGTAAACCAGTTAGTTACGTATTAAAAACATGGCCAGAATATTCTGGGAAAAGTTGCCTTGGATGTTTTCCTCTTTAATATTGAATAAGATTTGAATTTCTAATATATGTATCATTCAGAGTTATGCCAGAGCTGCTTTAAGATAGCAGTCTAATAAAATTGCAGTTTTTAATTCTAAATTAAGCTCCCTGGGAAGAGATTAAGTAGGGTAGAGGAAAATCAGGTTTGGCAATGAAGTGGGGGCTGGAGGCAGCTAGCCTGGCAGTAGGTATGACACCATGTACAGGATAGATTTAAGGATAGTCCTGATAACCTATGAGCATATGCTCATTCTTGAATGAGATACGTGCCCCAGAATATAAGTTGATGACGGTATATGAAATATATCTACGAGTTGCTGGCGAAAGCAGTTTATGATTAATACAGGGCAAAATTTATTGACTGTGGTACATGATATGGCACGACAGGCTGAATGAAAAAACAAGAAATGTGGGAGTACAGAAAAATTACAGTCATCTTGGATAATAGCTTTGCATTGTCGGCTCTAGAGCCATTAAAATTTTTTTAAAAAATATATACTATAGTAGCTCTTAAATCACTGAAGTAAAGCACCTACTGGAATATAAACACAAATACTCCATTTGTAGCTTGGCCCGATTGTCTGTGCTTGCCTATTGAAGTGATACATAAAACAAATCACTTTATGCCTTTAATAAGGTAATGGGGGAGGGCCCTTTAAAACTTTTAAACTGAAGCTTCAAATAATCTCATCTAGCATGAGAGATTTCTTTTTTAAAGCCAGATTTTAAACACTGAATCATCAAATGTAAAGATTTCAAAAGGATCTCTAAAATGACAAGCTGTTCTTCCTTTCCTCCTTTATTTTAGGCTGCACAAAAGTTTATACAAAGTCTTCTCATTTAAAAGCTCACCTGAGGACTCATACTGGTATGTAATTTTCTTGTTAATTCTGTGAGTTGTGTAAATAGTGTAAGTGGTATTCATCCTTTTAAAAGCCAGCACGTGTTTGATCTCTTCTTTCTTCTGTCAACTTTTATTTTTTTAATGGCCTACCTTTTCAGCACTGGCTTGGCTCAAAATTCAGTTCCTTGAGAAAGTCTGGTTCCAGGAAGGCTGAGGATGTTCCCTCTCTGAGGCCTTGCCCTGTCACCTCACATAGAATTAATTACACCAAAACATAAACAATGATGTTTACTAATGGATTTCAAAAACTTTTAATGGCACTGCTATTCTTGTCTTGAAGGAGAAAATATAACTCATTTTCTCCCTCCATTGCAAATCATTTTGCTTCAAGAAAGCCCTACTAAACACTGAAGATGGTCTCATTTAGCGTGTACAGCATAATTGCTTAATAGTACATTATCTTCAGTTTCACCTTTTGCTTAAATTATCTGTGGTTAGTATGTTTCTGTGCTTAATGAAAGGTGGAGGCTGAAATTGCAGAGTATTAAAATTGGGTGGTCAAAAATGGGGTTACAGTTGAAAAGTTACCTACACCCTACCCCAGCCCACAGCTGATATGTTAGACTTCATCTTTATTCTAGCTTGTATCTCATTTTTGTTTAAATGTGCTTTTAAGGTTGGCCCCTTTAATTTTTGTAAGTATTTGTTGTGTTAAACCTATAGCAATCACTTTTTTTAAGGGCTCTTTAATTTTAAAACTTTATATCAGAACCCATTTTAAGGGGAAACCAGGTGGCATACTTTAAAGGCCCCCAAATAGTGAATAGATTTTTCAAGTGTATAGATGGTTATTTTTCATGATTTTCTTAAGAACAGCCCTAAAAGAAAGAACTTATATAAAAAGCGACTGTGTTTTTTTCCTCCGTAAAGACAGCCTTACCTAAAGTTCAAAGAATAAGTTTGCTAATAAAAGCAATGACCTAGCAAAATGTATTATTCCATCATTGCTATGGAAACCAAAGTATTCAACAGTTCCTTTGAATGGGTTGTTGGATTAGTGTGAGGACTTGAATCTCCCCAGGCTAGATGTTACTATGGAAATTGAGTTTTGATAAATGAAGTAGTTATCTCTAAATGCTACATTAAAAAGTAAAAGCCTTTGAACAAAGGTCAGTGCAGAGATAGAGCCCTGAGAGGAATATGGTTGCAGACATTTTGTATGCATGTTAGGAAGTATTGCTTGATATCCCAGTGATAAACACTGCTTATTAAAATCGGAATAATATTGGCAACAATGTGGTAGATTCCGGGGCTTTTTGAGAAACTGGTTTTAAAGACAAGACATCCTCATGTATTTATCGACGAAATGAATGGGTTGTTTGGGCGTGAGGTTTTTAGATAGAGACAAATTAATTATATAAGAGGAAAGATCCTACATAAACAGCCCAAGGTAGAAGAAACTTCTACAGTTAAACACCCACGGAAGAATTAAGCATGTAATAAAAACTTCAAGTCTAAAGTTTTCAAAATACAAATGACAAGTGCCAAGAAAATATTCCATATAGAACTACTAAAATAACCTTTTACAAAATATAAGTGGGAATAATTGAGAAACATTTGAACTGTGCTTTCTCTCTCTTTTGGAAGTCCTTGAAACGAGAGATAGGAAGGAGGGAAACACATTTTCATGGGGTTAAAGTCTCCTAATAAAAGAGCACAATCGCATATAACGATGTAATCAGGCGCTTATTGCAGGGGTGTAGTCAAACCATATCTAAATAGCCTTTCAACCCCTGTCAGAGTTTAGTGCCCTGAATGCTTCTACCTGTGATTTAGGAACTTGACCTGCTGGCAGAGAAATTTAATAGTGGGTTGTCTTAACAATGCTTGTACTAATAAAAACAAACTAAAAAGAGGACCAGGTCTAGGGTGGGTCCTAGGCATCATCTTTTTTTTTTTTTAACCTGATCATAGACATCGTGGCCTTCAACATCTAATAAGTGAGACCACGTAATCCAGTTTAATAAAGTTTTGTTTGATAGTCTTTCAAATGCCTTGGGGAGGGTTCGTAGCAGACTTGTTCATCTGGCTAAACCCGTTCTTGGGTAATCATAGAGCATTGAGGTTGTTTTCTCCTCATTTCTAGTTTCTAGACAATGCCTTTTAAAATTACCTGTGCGCTCTCATTGCATCCTCCCCACCCTGCCTGTTGTTTTTAAATGAATGTATCTGAAGCTGGCAAAGGCTTGTGGTTTTTTTCTGTTGTTTTTGTTTTTCCTTTTCCTTTTAAGGCCCAGGTAGATGAAACAGTTTTTCTAAATAACTTTTCTCATTTAACAGTGTTTTTTTGTTTCCCTTCTGTCCCCCTCCCTCCCATTTGGGCAATTTATTAGGGAACTTTAAAAACTGCATGGCAATGTTGATCTGGGAATTGATGACATAAAATAAATTGCGCTTTAAATGATTGCCATTTTGCAGGCAGAATGTGAAGCACCCTAGCATTTCTTTGGAAAGTTGTAATTGCTTTAAAATGTCAAGTTACCTTATGTTTTAAAAAATAATTTAAGCAACTGAAACAACCTACATCTGAGATTAATTACTCATTCTGGATTTTTAGATTGTAAATGCTTCTTTAACATGGGTTGCAAATTGAACCTAAGCGTATAGTCTTTCTAAAGTAGGACTTTTTAAAAAAAAAACTAGGATGAAAGAGTAGACAATATGTTCGTTTCTTAAACTAGAACTATGACAGCACTCCAGTGTTCTAAGCTCATACACTTAGATCTTTTTATTAGAAAATCATACATAAATAATACAAAGCCCTGTCTCTGTATAATTAGACAAAATACCTGAAACATAATTTGCGTCTATTCCAGGGCATAATTATATTTTATTTGTGTCCGTACATACATAAGGTAGCATACTTAGGCCTATAGAGGCACCGCTTATATAGGTGCGTGGGTGTTTGCCTGTGTTAGTAATATGTGCGTGTGTGCGTATCTATCATGCCTCTGATTAGAAATAATTATTATGGCTGCTTCTAGGCAACAATATCAATGAGTGGTATATTTCCAAATCGAAATATTTAGACTTCTAACCACATTTAAATGAACATTCTACTGAATTTTGTATGCCTTGTGACGTGTGCAGGGAACTGTACCCATTGCCATGATTCTAAAGTTTCCCCCAAGCAAGACAGTTTTTTTTTTTAGAATAAAGAGTCACATATCATTTTGTGCTTATAAATGTCAACATGACTGATGCAGTATCAGCTGCCACCCATATTACAGTTTTTATCCTCATACGCTTTACTTTTCTTTAATTTTGTTCGTTTCAAAGGTAGCACAGGTTCAGGGCCAGGTCTAGTTAAAATCAGTAGGAAAAAATAATGAGTCTCTTCAAAGAATAATTTGCAAGAAATTTAAAAACTCCTTACCGAAGAAAAAGTTCTGAAAAAGTAAACAGTGAACTCAGTGTAGGTGTTTGAAGTTGTACATTTAACCTGAGAGAATATGCTAAAGCCAGTGGGAAATTGGGGCACGGTAACATTTTTAGATCGTTTTTCAGTCTCAGCTGTCTGAAACAGGGCAGAAGATTAGCAGTTGTACAGAGAAAGTCTTTTGAACAGCACACACATTTGGCTCAAGCGTGCCTCAGACCGAGACTCCATGCACTGGCTATTCTGCATGCACTAAATGATCCCCAAAAGGCTTAACCACAGGTGGACAAAGGAAAAGGACAATTTGAAACACACCCGCAAAAGAAAATGGAAACATTATACAGCTAGCACAGGAACACAAACTGGACTCTGAGTAAAGCACCATATTTAAGATGCCTGTTTAAGAAAGAATTTTACCTTAAGTGTCGAGATTTTTAGCCCAAGCGTAGTTGTAAGGGGGGTAAATTTCCATGTTCTGCCGTACCTGGTTATGCACACGCTTAATTTCCTCATCACATTTATAATTAAGATGTTGTGTATACTTTACGATACGTAATTCCTATTTGAGATTTGCTGCTAAGATACTGATTTTAGTTTCAGTTTGGATACTAAAAAATCCTTAGGTATAAATTTCCTGTCTAGTTCTTGGCTCCAACATCATCATCCATTGAATATATTAGGTGTAGGTTTTGATTTAAAAACATTGATAATGTTGACAATAAAGATTCTCATTGCAGGCACTTTTTCACGAAAAGAAACATTCAAAATAGTCTGGACATGGTACTCGTTTTTTTGTGAAACTGTAGAAAAGCAGTGAAAGGCTTTAAAAAAAAAAAAACTGAATAGGAAGGATTTCACTTGGGGCCTCAGTGGAAATGAATGGAGATCATACAAGTTTGTATCTAGAGATAGGTCAATATTGGTTAAATGTGTAACCTGATTAATTGGTAGAGGTAACATAGGGAAACATGTTTTGCAGAAGGAGATTTTTTGAGTCTACACTTGAAAACTTTGCAGGAAAAAGTATCACATTTAGTCTTTAGTGTTAAGTGTACTAGTTACACATTCCTTAAGTTATTTTCAATATTTTATTTTCATTTGCAGCTTTGAAATTTATTTTCTTTATTGACAATTTCAGTCTTTGTTTAAAAAAAAAAGTGGCTTAAGAGACTTGCTGGTTCAGACCCCAAGAAAAGTATTTATGAGTATGAAAGCTTAGAAACAATTTCTTTTTAATGACTCACTGGGAAGATTAAACTTTGCTTCTAGGACTTGTTCTTTCATCTGAAAAACATTTACATAGGAAATTGATTAAACATTGCTTTGAGATGATAAAGCTTATCAAAGGTTAAGAAGCATAATTTGATCCAGCAAATATTTTTGACTGATTCTGTGGAGAATCTAAAGACGCATAATCCCTTCTGGCCCTTTTTTGTTCTTAAACTAGTTGGAGATGGTGGTTAATTTAAGCCGATTAAATAAAATTGCTGAAGTTGAGATAGAAACAATTAGCCATGAAGGTAGAGAGCAATGTTTTTAAAAAGTAAAGATGTAATCACCCGAGAATTTGGCTTTGGCAGATATTTTTAGTTCTATAGAATGCAGTACCTGTTTATTTGACCTGCATCTTCTCTGGTGAAAGATTGGAAAGAAAGTAATGCACTGTTGTCGTATAAAAGTATCTCCAGAGCAGCATTCCTATTTGGTCAGCCTGTATCCTTTATATTCAAAGATCTCTAACAACTGTGATTAAGATGAGCTACAGTTTTAGAAGTGCACAGCAGGTAACTTTCACTTAAAAACATCAACACAAAAAGAATAAATTTCTTTTTGGCTACTTTATAAAAAGAGAAAGCTTTATGAGTTGGGAGGAAACCTACTAGTCAGGATAACCATGTTAAGTACCAATGAAAGGAAAGGACATCTAGTACTCATTCAGTGCTAGAAAAAATGAAAATACAGGATTTCTCTGTTTTGGTTAAAAAAAGGAAAGGCAAAATATTTCATTGGCAACTTTAGTTTTTTTTTTTTTTTTGAGTCAGTTTGGGCTTTTATTACAAGAAAATGAATCTGTCGTCTTTTTGTCAGGAGACTCAAGAATTACTGCTTCATTTCATTAACCCTATTAATGACAGGGGATATTCTTCATTATGTTTGTCGAGAACCCTGGGGAGAAGTAGCAGTAGTTTAGGAGCCCAGAGATTCCTTCTTCTAGCATGTGGACTGGAAGTGTCACCCTTGACAGCGTTTCCCGTGCATCCCTTCTTTGGGTTCAAAAGATTAGTCCTCTCTGGCCCCCTCGGGAAAAGTCCCCTCTCTGCCTTTGGCCATTCCCTAGGGGCTCTAGAACTTCTTGGTTTTCCTGAAGCCCAGTCCAATTCTGTAAAAGAATATTTGTTTACATAGACTTTATCCTTGTACAACTCCAAGATGGACAGCAACTGATGCCGATTATTTTCTCCTGAAGAGGCTCAAGATACAATTCTCACCTAAATGCATATTACCAGATTATCCTCCATGGTCCCAGGGTAGAGCCAGGAAAAGCCCTGCTGCAGATGAGGGCCACAGAAAAATAGAGACAAGCTGACAGCTTCACACAAATCTCTTATACCTTCCCTCTATTTCATTAATGGGCATAACCGAGTTGTTTCAAAGATGCTTTAGGAAAAGTGTGGCATCACAGCAGGAATAGGAAACGGTGTCTGCCCTTAAGGAACTTTAAAAGCCAGGTAAGGAGGCAAAATAGAGCTATTTGAAACTTTCATAAAGCAATGAATGTGACAAGTGCAAATCAATAGTTTAAATTTAAGTGATGGGGATACACAGAAATGGAATGATCTCTTATGGTCTGTTCAGGGGTTTTCTAGAAGGATTAAGTGAATCAGATTTTAAAGAAAGTGAGAAACATGAATTGATGAACATGAAAAAAGGAAAAATCTCTTAATATATCCTTTCAATATGTCAGTTTCCTCAAAGTGGGCACATTACTGATGGGTACTGTATCTAGTAAATATTTTGCAAATTCTAATAATTCTGATCTTTGAAATTGACCATTCTTCTGCCAAGTGTAGGAGATCTGCTACAATGATTACAATGAGCCTTTTCTTTTTGGGGTGTGGTGGTGAAAATCTCTGTCTCCCCAGGCTGGAGTGCAGGTGGTTCTCTCATAGCTCACTGTAACCTCAAATTCCTGGGTTCAGGTGAGCCTCCTAAGTAGCTGGGACTACAGGTGTACACCACCATGCCCAGCAGATTTTTAAATTATTTTTGTACAGAATAGGGTCTCACTGTGTTGCCCAGGCTGATCTCAAACTCTTGACCTTAAACTCTTGGCCTCAAGCAATCCTCCCACTGGGCTGGGATCATAAGCGTGAGGCTTCATGCCTGGCCAACAATGAGCTTTAATAAAAAAGATTATTCAAATGGAAAATTACTGGCATGGATATATAAAAATATGAATTAGTGAGCTAAAATCATCCCATATTATCTGTTTTCTTGGATATCTAAAGAATATTTTCCAATGAATTTTTTTAATCAGTGTTTACTTTTCTCCTTTTGATTTGTAGAAGCAAATCTGATATTGAGCCTATTTCAGAGAATAAATTCCATAAATCTCTAATGATGGAAAAAATCTAATTATTCAATTGCATGAAAATATTTTCCTCTTGAAATAAGAGCTCATTTTGAGCTTCAAGGACTCTTAAGTTCTAAGAATCTAGGTACTAACTATTGAAATAATTTATTCCACTTTAAAGGTTTGCGTTGTTTAGGTTTTCAGAAAAATATATAGATTTTTAAGTTCTTCATTGTTTCTCAGTCTTTTGGCTAAGATCGAGTGTAGATTTGAAGTTCTTTGAGGCCAGAAACCAAGTCTCATTTGTATTTTGCAAGGCATTTAGTACAAGTTACACCCTCTTTAAAAACATAGGCTTTAGGCCGGGCACGGTGGCTCACGCCTGTAATCCTAGCACTTTCGGAGGCTGAGGCGGGCGGATTGCTTAAGGTCAGGAGTTCGAGACCAGCCTGAGCAAGAGCGAGACCTTGTCTCTACTATAAATAGACAGAAATTAATTGGCCAACTAAAAATATATGGAAAAAATTAGCCAGGCATGGTGGCGCATACCTGTAGTCCCAGCTACTTGGGAGGCTGAGGCAGCAGGATTGCTTGAGCCCAGGAGTGTGAGGTTGCTGTGAGCTAGGCTAATGCCACGGCACTCTAGCCTGGGCAAGAGAATGAGACTTTGTCTTAAAAAAAAAAAAAAAAAAAAAAAACTAGAATGGCAAATCTTATACATATATTACCATAATAAAAAAAAAATCTAGTAGATTTTGAAGTAAGGCATCTCTGTATATTCTTTCAGTAAATAGATTTTAGGGTGAAAAAAGGTC
>CAUYRT010106127.1:0-53368 GCA_963574885.1 Lepilemur ruficaudatus
AAAAAAAAAAAAAAAAAAAAAAGATCTTGATTACAATTCATTCCTTGGTCAACTGATATACGTGTCCCCCTCAAAAGTGTAGGTGGTTTACCTTCTGAGCCCAGAAAATTCCAAGAATGACTTTTGTCCCTTTTTTGTTGCCTCACTTGAATGACAGGATGGATCATAACTTAAAATCCTATGGAAATAGTCTAATGTCTCTTGGAATTTGGGGTTCCTAAGGAAAAGTCAGTTCTGTGCTGCCTGTGTGCATCTAGGATTGTCTAACCTTATGATTCAATAAATTTTCTAGAAAAAGAATTCATTAGGCTATGTCTAGAGGTGGCTCCCCTCTACCCCTCACATTCTAACTGAAAAACAGGAAGCCTTTTTGATCTGTGTACTCTAACACCCCCGACACATCCCCCACTCTGGGCCAATTCTGGAAGTTTTCTTTATGCATATCTTTGATTATGTTTACATCCAAATTATTCTGGCTTATTCCTCCAAAATAATTCTAATTCTTGGATCGAACCTGGATTCCATAGCCTCCAATTCTGTCCTAATCATCCCTTTTTTCTTATCTCTTCTGCATTTGGAGAGAACTTTTAAGTTTGTCCTTCACATTCCACATTTTTAAATATTCAGTGCTGTCAATATGGATTTTCTTTTTCCTAAAACAGTTTTAGTTTTCTGGAATTCTGCTTATGTGAGTCAGATAAATTTTCATTTCTTATCTGCCCACTTATCAGAAAGATCATATTTTCTTGCACCCTATTAGGGATGCCCAAGAATCTTCTAATGTTTCTTTTTGCTTCTCGTGATTAAGGAAACTTCAGGATTATTTTCCTCTTCCTTAATGCTGCACATATTTTCAAAGGCCTCAAGTAAGATGCCCGTCCTCTGCCCCCACGCCCCCTTCCCTCCCTGAGTGAGCCACGCATCTAGACCTGGCACATGGCAGCGATCACCGTAGGATGCTCTCCTTCCCCACAGGAAGCCAACTTTTCATTTCTCCAGCTAGAGGGCAGGGTTCCTGGGTCTAGCAGGCTTCGTCCAACATGGTAGGATACTATCCTGTCCTCACTAACTTGTCCTCTGATGCCCTAAACTTTTAAAATCATGGACTCCTACCAGTAAAAAATTTTTGAGCATGCACTGCCCTTCCATATATTAACACATATATTTTTTATAAATTGTGGGCATGTATTACTCTCTACACGTATATTAAATACTAGGCGAGCTTACATTTTTTTTAGATAAAAATAACTATGAATGGAAATTGTGATCATTCCTTCCCATGGTCCCCATGGATCACAGTGCATGTACCCTAAACCAAAGGTTGCGCCTCAAGCCAAAGAGGCCCATGGGAAACCACAGTGCTCAGCCTGTACCTTGGAGGCTTCCGTGAGCCCCGGCTTCATCCCTCAGCCCATCTCCTTCCTGTTGCCTTGGGTGGACTCCCCTGCCAGAGGTGGTAGGAGGTTGTGGGAAGGAGATGAGGAGGAGGAGGGAACTGGGCCCTTGCTCCCTGCTGCTGGAGAGTGCAGACCTGGGTGTGTGAGGCAGGGGCAGAAGAGGAGGAAGAAGGAAGCCTCTTTTCATCTCCCCCACTATGGGAGTGGCGGCCTCTTCCAGCACCAGAAACAATGGCCGCTAGTCGTTTTCTCCAGTTCCGGGAGCCAGGTCTCCAAAATCAAATTTCTCATGAAAATACCAGTATGCAGAAAAATGAAAATTCACACCATCACAGCCAAAACCCTGTTGACAGACTGGAAGGCCTGCGACACCGAGACAGCCTGTGCACAGAATTGGGAGCCCCGGAGGGAAGAGGCGGTTCAAGAGTCTGAGGTCATTTGCAAAGCATGGCTCTAGACAGCAAGACTCAGCCCACTTTATCAGCTTTATGGAGGCCTTCTTGCTCCTCCCAAGGAGATAAACATACAAATGTGAGCTGGCAGGCCATTGTTCAGGGCATGCCAGGAAAGCTGACTTCCCCAACCTGCTGCAGCAGTTGGAACCTGGGGCCTCAGATGGTCTCTCCAGCAGTAAGGCTGCTTGGCGTTTGACAGTGCATAATGAGGTTCCTCCCTGGGAGGCCTGTGGGAGGCGGGCACGCAGCCAGGAGAATCCCAGAGAATGCCGAGTGCCACAACTGTCAGGCCTCGGAACCCATGATGTAATGCCTCACTGGGGCCAAGGAAAACAAGCCTGCTGTTGTCACTGCCCTCCCGGCAACCAGGCACTGCCCTCCCAATGGCACGGCTGCTCTGCGTAATTACTAATTCCCTCTTCCTCTTTGGGAGGAGGAAATGTGAAAAACCTTTATTGTCACATAAAAGCCAACCCAAGATAGGAGAAATGTCTTTTAAAATGCATCTTGCTGAAGAGGGATTTCCATAGCAACTTCAGAAGTGTGTGTATACAACTAGAGATAAGCCCTGGCTGATGAAAGCCACCTGGAATATGAACAAGCCCTGCTCTGGGCATCAGCAGCCATGGGTTCTTCTAGAACCTGTTGTGCTGCTGTGTGACCCCGGGCAAGTCACGCTTACCCTCTCTGATGTCTAAGGGGACAGAACCATCGTGAGATCAGCCTGAGAGAGATCAAGGCCATCTTGTCCACGCCACCCTCCCGCCCTGGCCTGATGCTTCAGTCCCCCAAAGCATCCACTGCTTCCAGTTTCTGTCCAGTCTCTGGCTGAATAATTCTTGTCTCAAAGTCTCTGCCAATCTTGCTTATTCTATGATATTGGGGAAGCACAATGATCATTTAAGCTTGATTTGAAAAGAAATTGCTTAGTCTTTGTAAGAGAAGTGCTTTGCCTGTTTAGGAAAAAATATACATGTTTTCACAGTTCCATAGATCAGATTCCTGGGAAGGAGTCTCTGAGAAGCTGAGATTTGGGGGTGGGAGTTTTACTGGGGCTGATCTCATCATGGGGTGTGAGGGACCGCAGGGCTGGGTGCAGCAGGAACAGATCAGCAGGAACAGAGAGCCTCAGGGGATCCCCTAGGGACCTCAGAGCCCTGAAGGCCTGCTTAGTGTTCCTGCTGGAGCCAGAGGGCCTGGGCCTTTGAGCTCCTACACTGACAAGCCCCTGGGTGCTTGTTGCCCCAGGCCAGGGGCTTGACCTTGAGCAAGGCAACTCCCTTCAGCCAGGGCAATTCCCAGAGTGGGGCTCAGCCGCAGCCAACACAGCACTCTAGCTACTGGGATGGCAGCCCGGATCCTGGAGGAGGGATCCAGGTGACGCAGCACAGCATCCGCTACACACGGATGTTTGAACTGAACACGAAGGCAGCCCAGGAGACAGTGTGATAAAATGGTCAAGACCACAGGTAGTGGAGACAGGCAACACCACAAGACTGGGATGTGAAGTGTCAGTCTCAGCAGCCCGGAGACGCTCAGATTGGGCAAGCTGCCAGAAGCATGTAGGCCACAGTTTCCTTCTAGGTGCAGGATTCAGCCTGGGTTGGTGACACAACCATGAAGTTCAGAGTCAGAGTCAGGTTCAGATTCTGGCTCCACGCTTACTAGCTCTGTGACCTGGGGCCAGTCACTTTACATCAGTTTTCTCAACTCTAAAACAGGGACAGTGAAGGTACCTCTATCACAGCTCCTTTGTGAGGGACAAGCTGGCCTAACACAAAGCATTTCACACACAACTAGCACAGTGTAAGCTCCCAAAACACAGGAGCAATGGTGACATCCACCATGCTTTCATACACCTCTTGTTATGTCTAAGCAGAAGGCTTTCGCCAAATGGCCTTTTCACAAGAGAAGGGAACTGAAGGAGAATTTCTGATTTGCTCCTTGTTTCTCCACCTTTGCTTTGGTCTTCAGCGGGGGCTTGTGAGTTATGTTTGCAGAGACCTGGTGGCCTCAGCTTGGTGCCAGGGGCCTCAGCTTGGAAGCTAGGAGGGCCAGTCAGTATCTAATAAGACGCAACAGAGTATTTTGCAAACTACACAATTCGAAACATGGGTTTTTTTCCCCCCCAGTAAAAAACAGTCACTCATACTTGTGATAGGCTAAGTAAACAATGAAACTCACTTGCAGGTACCTCATTGGGTATTCAGCCCCCTTGCTCATCTGAAATACATGCCAAACAGGGTTCATCCGAGGAAGTGGAAGACTTCAAATACCTTAAAGGGCTATGCAAATTCAATTATTACTGTCGTTTGAAAACTTGGCTTCCATCAATTAGAAAGGAAAACAGGAAGACTATAGGCCAACATATGGTAGGAGTTGGTTTGTTCTAATTATAAGAAAGCAGCCACAAAATTCCCAAGGGTTCTCCAGGGACCTGTGCTATTATTAATTTTCAGTCATTGGATTGCAATTACAGTTCATATACATTACCTTGTTTGACTCTAACAATAAATCCTGTAAAGTAGGTGTTATTTATCCAGCTTACGGATGAGAAAATCGAAACTTGGAGAGGTACGGCGGCCAGCACGATGTTGCTTAGCTAAGAGTCCCGTGAGGAGTTTGCGGTTAGAACCCAAGCACATGCTTTCTCGATTGCAGGAAGAGTGTCTGCTTACCAGAGAAGGCTCGCGAAGCACCGTGCAGTGTGGTCCCACCTAGAGCAGATGTTGCAATGGCAGCTGCTGAACAATGGCAGGGTTCTGAATAGGTGGGTGTGGTGTGTCCCTGGGGCTCTCTCTGTATGTGACAACAGTCTTCCAACACTGCACTGGCTCTCAGAGACTGAACCTGCCATCCTTAACGGCCCTTGTTCAGCTGCAACAGAATGTTCTCTCAGTTTGACCATGTGTCTGCTGACCAAAAATCTGAAAGAAATGTCTGCAAACAGAACATCTCAAAATAGGTGGGAAATATGGTTCAGTGTACCCATGTGAGATGTGCTTAGGCTAACTCCTCTCCAGACTTCCTCGTTTTGTCTCTGCCAGGACACTGGTGCAGGGAAGATTTGGCAACTCAATTATAAGCGCTGATCGATTAAAGGTGACTACTGAGATCTGTGTAAATTACACGGGATGCTGGACCGTGCCTCCCAACATGACAGAAATGATCTCTCTCAAGTAAACATACCTTCATTCTATCTCCAGTGGTCCTCATTTTAAAATGAAGAAACTGAGGCCCAGAGAGGTTAAGTCACTTGCTTTAGGTCTCATAGCCACTTAGGGGCAGAACCAAGGTTTCTAACCTAGATTCAAACTCCACATACGAAATCAGATTAAAATGAATGTCAGGGCCAGCTTGAAAGAAAGAAGAGTCAGGAAGGGCAGCTCAGGAGTGGAGGCAGAAGGAGCAGCACTCACTATGGCTGTGCCCAGGAGCTGGTATTGCATTCTAGAGCCGGATCTCTACCAGGCCACGTCCCCCTTCTCTCCCATTGGCTGCTTCTCTGAACCCACCCACCAGCCCCCAGAAATGTTTCCCAAAGTACATTCCATCAGTACAGTGCTTCTCAATAAGGTGCATATGAATCATTGGGTGAACTTGTTAGAATGCAAATTCTCATTCAGTGGTTCCAGCACAAGCCCTGAGAGTCTGCATTCTAACAAGTTCCCAGTGATGCTGATGCTGCTGGCCTGTGGACCAACTTTGAGTAGCAAGATGTCACAGTATTTTACCATAAAAAGGATTTGTGGGAAAAAACTTTTGAGAAAGTCTAGACTAAACAAAAATAAACCAGTTTCATTACTGCAGGACTTCTCAGAGCCTTTAAAATTGCTACTGCTCATCATTAATCCCCAAGAGGAAGAAATTTAAAGCAAAGCATTATCCGTGAGTAAGGGTTAATGATGTAACCAGAATGCCTTGATATATTGGTTTACAAAGAGGGAATATTCTATGTGTATTTGTCCTGGCTTACCTTGGTTCCAAAGTTTCAATGTTCCAGCTCATATTCAGCCCCAACCTGGCCCTCCCCTCTTTCCCATTTTCTCCTTTGAGGTGTTTGGCTACGTGCCTGTCTCTTCCAGCAGACCGTACACCTCCTGGCACCCCTGTCCTGCCCCTGCCCCATGCCAGCGCGGGCTCTGGGTGCAGAACACGCCCCGCGGGAATACCTTTCACAGACGCGGACGGTCCAGGCAGCGATGATCCACAGCGAGATGCTGAACACGAGCAGCACAGTGCCGGGGCAGATGGTCATGAGTGTCTTCATGACGAAGCGGGTGTTGAAGTTGATCTTGTTGAGCGCCCCGATGCTGCGGGAGGAGGCATCGGTGAAGAGCTTGCTGTGCAGCAGCATGACGCGCGCGATCAGGTACAGGCGCAGGAACATGGGGATGGACAGGATGATGTCCACGTCCGCCTCCGCCCGCGACGGCGTGTAGGAGAAGGCCAGGCGCGCCGTCCAGAAGAACTTGTACTCGCCAGGAATGGGGTGGATGGCGCACACCAGCATCTCCAGGCTGATGTAGAGGATGCGCTCGTAGGTCATGGCTATCCGCCAGTCGTCCGCGCCGTTGTCAATCACGAAGAGCTGGCGGAGCAGAGAGCCCGTTAGTGTGGCCGGGACCGGGACGCGCACGGCAGGGCCAAGGGCGGACGGGGCAGGGCTCGGGCAGCCCGACCACCTCAGCGCCTCTGTGGAGGCCTCGCTGAATGGTGACAGCCCTGAATGCGGACTAGGGAGACCTGGATTGAGGTCCAGCTGGGAGGCCCTGGCGAAGACAATCTCTGGGTCTCACTTTCCTCCTCTGTAAATTGCTTCCTGGGATGTAGTGATTTATTATACGAAATAACACATTTGGTCTTCATCCTGATTTAGGCACACAGTTCCTAAAACCCTAGGAATTTCTGAAATGATAGACGTCTTTTGTATGCTAATGAGATGACTGGTGGCTAGGGGCTTCCAGGATAGCCTCCGTATGGGGACTGGTTCGGGGGCAGGAACCAACCTTGTGATTAGAGGATTGGAACTTACAGCCCTGCCTGCCACGTCCTGGGAGGGGAGAGGAGCTGAAGGCTGAGTTGATCACAATGGCCAATGATTTAATCAATCGTGCCTCTGTAAAGACCCAAACGGGCAGGGTTTGGATGGGCTTCCAGATAGCTGAATACTCAGAGAGGGCAGGGAAGCCCCGTGCCTCTTCCCATACACCTTGCCCTATGCATCTCTCCCATGTGGCTGTTCGTCTGTATCCTCTGTAATATCCTTTACAACAAACCAGCAAATGTGTTTTCCTGAGCTCTGTAAGCTGCTCTAGCAAATTAATCAAATCCAAGAAGGGGGTCGTGGGAACCTCGGATTTACAGCACAAGTAAAACCACCTGGGGCTCGTGACTGGCATCGGAAGTGGAGCAGTGTTGTGGGACTGAGCCCAAACCTGTGGGATGCTGATCCTCCAGGTAGATAGTGTCAGAATTGAGTTACCTTGTAGGACACTCAGTCGGTGTCCGCTAGGGAATTGCTTGGTGTGTGGGGAACCACATTCTGCTGACCAGTGTTATGTGTTGAGCCAGTACAGTCAGAGGAGCCAGTTGGGCTGGTTTTTTTCCCTGCTATACACTTCCCAAGGTTCCTTCCAGCATGAAGGTGCTAGGCCGTGATGATGAGGAAGAGCAGCTCATTGGCATTAAAAACACATCCCTGAGCCCCTGCCAGGCCCGAGCTGAAGCCTGGAGGGGGACATGGAGAGGAAAAGTCATGTTTCCTGCGTGAGTGAACTCACAAGCGCTGGCAGAGATTCCCCACTCAGAGAGGGGACCAGCGAGTGTGTGCTGGCAGCACGGTGCTCTCAGACAGTGCAGAGAGTGTTCACAGCATGGGCTCTGGGCCAGACTACCAATCCTAACACCACTAGCTGTGTGATCTTGGGCAAGTTACTGAAACTCTCTGTGCCTCAGTTCCCTCATCTGGGGATGACGATAATGTCTATTGCATAGAGGTCACCGTGAGGCCACCATGGATTAATATACACAACACGCATAGAATCCTGCCTAGCACCCAGCACACATTATATAAGCATCAGCTATTCTTATTTTTAGCATTATTAATGGATCTATAAAATGAAAGTTGGGCTCAATTCAGTGATGTCTAAGCTCCCTTCCAGCCCTGACCCACGAAGCTGAGATTCTGCTGTCACATCACGTGGATGCATGTTCAGACAAGCATTGACTGAGCACCTGCTGTATGCCTGTGCTTGGTGCTGGGATTCACTTATGGGGAAGGCCCAGCCTTTGTCCTCAAGGAAGTCCCACTGTGGGGTCCCGTCATGTTTGATGACTGTGAATGGGACTTCACATCCTTCCCCTCTGTGGCCTCAGTCTCCACATCTGTGAAATGAGAAGCCTTTAAGGTCCTGTCCTGCTTGGACATTCCTGCGGTTCTGATTCTCAGAGGGTGAGGCCTGAGATCGGGCGTGTGTCGGGTGCAGGGCCCCCTGCGCAGGTGTGTACCTCACTTCTGAGAGGCGGTGGAGGTGTTTATCGCCACATCATGCCCTCTCTGTACTGGGCCCTTGGCCCTCCAGCAGCTCTGGCCGTTTCCTGTCCCAGCTCCCCCTACACACAGGACTCCAGCCCCACACACTGCCTGCGCCACAGAAAGCCACAGAGAGCCGTTGCTCCCCAAGGCTTACACCAGCCTTCAAGGAGGAAGGGAGGCAGGGTCTCGTGGCTTAACATGAGCCCAGGAGGAGGGTCACCAGCATCGCTACATCCTGGCCAGGGGAGCAGCCCATGAACCTGGGGAAGGCCTGCGCTGTGAAGCCAGAAGGAAATGAGGCTGGGTTAGAAAGACATTAAAGTCAGGGCAAGGCTTGGGTAGAAGGAGTTTTATTTAACCTGGAAATATGCCCTCTGCACGGAGTCACAGAGAGGCTGGGTGAACGTGGAGTGGGTGCTGGTTGAAGCCTGAATGCAGCTTTCTTGCCCTGCCGCCTCACCCTGCAGGGAGGTTAGGGAATGAGGGCCTTTGCTCTGCCAGCCTCACCGTCTCCTCCATGGCTGGGCCACAGGAAGCTTCTGCTCTGTTTTGAAGTTAGTTACCAACCAGCCTCCTCTCCTCCCCTTCCCTGCCTTCCCTACAGCTCACCAGGAACTGAGCATGAAGGAGAGGACACGGTGCCGGGGCTGGGGCTCTCCTGGTTGCCTTGCTTATAGTGTCTGCCTGTGGTATTTGTCCTGCAAAGGGCAGATTCCAGGCAATTTGGTGGCCTGAGAGGCGAGGGCAGCTGGTGAAAATGCATGGGGAGGCGAGACCCCACTGCGGGCAAGTCTCTAACCTTGCTGAGCCTCAGTTTCCCCTTTCCCCAGCTCTGTGACCTTTCAAAGACGTACTGGGGAGTAAAGGAGATAATGGGTGGGAAGGGCTTCATGACCCACAGAAGACCATTTTTCATTCATTTGTTCACTCATTCATTCATTCATTCATTCAACACACATGTGGAAGGCTCTCTATGGGGTGTGCTGAAGATTCAGGGTTGTGCAAAACAGCTCTTCGCAGCCCCAGTGGGGATAATGAAGGGGAACCCAAGGGCGCTGTGGGAGCGACTGGCTGGGGGCCCTGGCCTCGCCCAGTGGCTCTAATCAGGAAAGTGTCATTGTCATCTCTGAACAGGAGAGGGTACCCAGCACAACGCCAACTGGAGACTCCCCCTCCTCCTTCCCCACTGCAGCTGAGTCTGGGTTTTTCCAGACACAGGTTTCCCCCATCAATTAGAAAGCTTAATGGCTTCTCAAAGGGTTCCCACTGCTTCTAACTGCCGCCCAACAGGCCAATCCATGGCAACGTGACTGCCTGGCCAAACTCTTCAAATACGAAATTAAAACCATCTACTTTGTAATAAAGACTCGCATCCGGTTACTATAGCAACTGGGTTCACTCTGGGCAGGAATTGAAGCAAGGAGTACCGGATTGCTTTGATTGCTTGGTGGGGACGGGATTGTATGCCATCCGAGCTGAAGGGGAGGGTGTACCAGCAGCTCTGCCCAGCTTGACAGGAGGGTGCTGGTCCCAAGGCAGTGTCCCCACCTGCCTCTGTTTCAGTTTCCTGGTGCGAGCGGGTGGGGGCAAGCCCGGCTAGTGGAGTTGGAGGCCAGTAAGCAAGCCTGAAGCCACCCACATCCGGTTATTAGCTGTGTGATCTTAGGCAGGTCACACGATTTCTCTGTACCTGTTCCCACATCTCTAGCATGGAAATATTGACCTTGATCCTGCCCACTTCTCAGGATTAGGGTCAGGATCCAATAATACAGATAATAAGTGGGACTGTGCTTTACTAACTGCTCTAAAATGTGAGGGGTTATTAAGCTGGCTGGCCTGGCAGGCATTCATAAACCATGTGTGTATGTGGGGGTGTGTTTGGAGTAGGGCGTGGGAGGGAGATATTTCAGGTTGCAGTTTGAAAACCTCTGCCAGACAGGGCTCCATTGCAGGGCTGCGTGCACCTGCAAGGTAGACAGTGTGTCCCAGAAGATCCCATGGCTGTCCCATAAGAGGACACCCTACGCCTTCTCCTTCTGACCCCTGGAATCACAGCTCCCCAAATGTGGCCTTGCTCCCTTCAGATTTAGAGCAGATAGCAGGTCCCCCACCCTGCCGTTTTCTCACACAGAATCCTATTCACTCCTAACAAAGCACAGATCTCAATTACACATTGATTTGCGTTTACCAGGGTTTTGGCTGCCTCTCCCCTCAGACCAGCGGTTATCAACCTGGCTGCATGTTAGAATCATCTAGAGACTTTGTTTAAAAAAAAAAAAATACCCATGCCCAGGCCTGCCCTGACCATCTCTGGGGCCCTGGCATTGGGGTTTTTCTTAAAGCTCCCAGGTGATTCTAAAGTGTCACCAAGGGTGGGACTCCCTGGTCACAGCTGGAGCTCCAAAGGAACAGGGGCTGTATCTTCCTTGTTCCCTGTGGTATCTCCGGTGCCAAGAACCCGATATTAGCACATAGTAAGTGTTCAAAAAAATGCTTGTTTAATGAATCAGTAACTACTACCTACTGTGTGACCCTGGACAACTCATCTGTGGTCTCTGGGCTCAGTGTCCTGTGAAGAATGAAGAATAGACCAGAGGACCCCCAAGGTACCTCTGCTCTACGGAGCGAGAATTGTGTGGGTCTACACAGATGCTTTTGCCAACACCTCCCCCTCATCTGTGTTCTTGGTGCACGTGAGCTCTCTGGGGACGGGAACCATACCCGGCTCATTCACCTCCCTCCCATGCCTGCGTCGGTGCCTGGCACAGAGCAGGCACTCAGTAGAATTCTGGTGAATAAAGGCGTGGGTAGGTGGATGACTGTGTCATATGAAGAAAAGGACAGATTGCCAGTGGCCCTTTTAACTACCCAGAATGGAAATTCCTGTAGCAAATCCATTCCTCCGCCTGTGACCAACAAAGGACCTGACAATTTATCTCATGCAATGGGAAAGGACACTCTCCTATTCCCAAAGGGTGGTCCAATCTGGAATAAATGGTCCCACATGATCTCCAAGACTTAGAAAGCTCTAGAACGAATATGGAGCCAAGATCTTGAGTAGCACTGGACCAGAGGGCTCAGGGAGAGTGTACAAGTGGTCCCGCAAAGGACCATCCTCCCCAGGGTTTGGTCTCAATTGCCCAGTCCTAGTTCTAGAACAGCTTGACTGTTGGCCTCTTGTGGATTTAGGAAAAGTACTCAGGTGACATGGCCACAACCTGGCCTGGCACAGGAAGCACCAGCAAGCCCTCAAGGGGCATGCTCAGGGCTGTGCCAGAGCAGGGGTCTTGGAGGCCCGGGGCTGAGGAGCAAGTCTCCTCCAGACCTGGCCAGGGTTTGCCCCTTGCATGCTGGCTCCCCTGAGTGTGAAAGGAAAGCCCCTGTCTCAAGCGGCTGAGTCTTTTTGCCTTCTAAGCCTAAAAACAGTGATTTCACTCATTTGGGGAACAGCCAGCCTGAAGGTGTAGTGCTTCGGTATCACCGTCTATGGTCTCCTGAAAGTCCTACCCAGACCTAATCCCTCTGCCACTGTACTGGTGGTTCCGAGAGCCCGTAGGACTTCCAGCTTGTTAGCAGAACGGCTCTGGGAAGGAGATTTTATACAACAGAGTGATTCCAAACTTGCCTTTAAGAACTTGTAATTAGAGAAAAAGGAGAACCAATCCAATTCCACTCAGTTCAATAAAATAATTAGTAAGAACAAGGTTGAGACACTGGGGATATAAATACGAATCAGGCTCATGTCCCATGAATCAGCTCACAATCTCCAGCAGCTCTAGCATAAGGAGGCGGGATGAGGACCCACCCTGGAAAGCTTCTTGGGCAAGATAAGGTTACAGCAGGACCTGGAAGGCATGCGTCACACACCTGGGTATGGTAACTCGCACAAATGGCCACAGAACCCTCTATCCTGTCTGCTTGCTTCTGTGCACGTGACTTTGCCTCTCCTCCCAGCAAGAAGTACAGTATATCTCTCAACCCCATAAACCAGACTACAGCCCTAAAGTCCAGCTTTCCTTTTTAGATTCGCAGGCAATGCCCCTGGAAGGAAGCTCCGTCTATCCCCACGCTCTCACCCACCCGGCTGTATGGCTTCCTGAAGTACCTGGTAACCAGATGACGGTCAGGGGCCATGGTCAAGGACCGTTCCAGCCTCCCCATTCCTACCGCCACTCCAGGGACACATCCCTTCAGAGACCAAAGACTAACTCAAAGCATTTTAAAAGTTACCTTGCAAGCAGTTTGGTTATTTTGCATACAAAGTGTTTTCCAAGGGGAGATAAAGTCAGCTGGTGGGCTGAATGCAGGAATAAGGGCAAGGCAGAAGGACTGGGGGTGGAGTCTGGAATGGTGAATCTTGCTGGCAAATCTGGGGGGTAAACTGAGTAGCTGGCAGCTAGTGAAGGGGCCAGTGTGAGCAGTCCATCCTCGAATGGCCGATTAGGGGTATCAAGGAAAACAATTCCGGTTAGTTAGGGGTTCTCCAGAGACCCTTGACTTTTAGGTGTGGCCCACAGGTGCACAGCAGGCTCTCCCATCAGCACCCCCGCCCCGGAGAGCCCAGGTCCACGGTTTCCCTCACTGGAGTTTCTCAGGGAGCAGTCTGGTCACCCGCCATCTCACCACAGAGGCCAACTGTGAAGGGCCACCAGGCCACCTCAGGACAGGGCAGTTCAAGGAGAATCTCTGCAGGGGCTGCGACAGGCTGTCCTGACAGGGAAATAAGGGGACTATCCTGAAGCCAGACAGAGGCTGAGCTTCAGGGCCCCCAAGGCGCCATGGATTCCCCTCAGAGGAGAAGGCACACCAAGAAGCTTGCTTTGTTTTTTTCCAGGATAAATAAGTTGGGGGTTGATTCACTGGATTCAGCAGTTCCCCCCCCCCATTCTATTTGAAAGACTTCGGCCCTTTCAGGTTATTTATTTAGCAAAATCTTTCATTAAAATGTTCTTAGTTATTGGGGGAGGGGGTAGAGCCTACGTAGACATTTTCCAACCCACCTGAAAAACTTTCATTTTTGCACAACTATGAATTTTTCTAAATTAAAGGAGAGAAAATGGAAAAAGCCTTCAGTTGTTTCTACTGTTCCCTCTCTGTGAAAGAAAAACTTCAGGGAAAATTCCCATTATTCAAAATATATATATATATGTACAGAAAAAAAGCGAAAGGGAAAAAAAAACCACAGTTTCTTAAAATATATTATTTATTTATATATAGATTACATATATAGAGAGATATGTAATCTATATATAAATAAATTTAAACTCCTGGGAGCACACACTCAGCACGTATACCATTACTATGGGGTTACCATGGAAGCAACATCAAAAGTCCTGTAATACCTAATTAGGTTTCCCTGAGGACGGGAGCTGATTGCCAGTGATGAAATGAACTTCTAAGTTTGCAGTAATGGTTAACATAAAATTTCTAGTCAGCAAATGCTCCATGGAACTAGACGAAGAAAGGGAGGAAGGACGAAAAAAAAAACCAAAGGTAGAAAAAAAGGTGGCTCTAAAAGAGGCCATCAAGTTAGTGAGCTTTGTCAGAAAAGTCTATGATTCTACCATCAAAAAGACTCTTCAAGGGTCGGGGTCCATGCTAGCCAGCTCTGTGTCTAAGAAGGAACCCTCCCCATCTGAAACTGTCTGCCTTACTGAGGCAGATGGCACTGGCAATGTCATTGCTACGTGCAATGTCTCACAGAGGCTCTTTGGTCTGGCCAGGACAGGGTTCTCCTGAGCGCCCCTGGCAGAGGTCACCTATGGTCCCTTGCAGTGTGCACAGAATCCACAGGGCTTTTGAGCCTGCAGTTTTTCTGGAACTGACAGAGATCAGTGGTGACCGTAAATCCTTTCCCCTGTTCTCAGTTTTTAGGCAAGGAAAGCCAAGTTATGGCATTTGAGGGAGCAAGTAGTTTTTACTCACATAACAAGAATTTCTTGCTCCCGGACCAAGACACCACTGGGGCTAGAGCATTCTGCCACTGACCATCTGTGTGTGGTAAGTCTCTGGACTCAGATCTGTAACGTGAAGCATTGGATCCAATTTGTGGTTTTTCATTTTCTCCTAGCTGGGGAGCCATTTCTTCTAGTGAGATTTTTTCGGGTAAGCCCAATGCAGGCAACAGACACATTCAGAGCTGTTCTAGTTGAAATGGCAGAGAAGAGCGCTCAAAAGCCAGCTCTCTCACCTCCCCTGCAGCCTAGGTCTCTGTAGTGGCCCCCACGTCTCTCCACAGAGCCCTGTGGTTGGAAACCCTTGGACGGACCGGCTGGCCTCCAGCTGTAACGAAGGATAGGCGTGGTGCTGGAATTCAAGGCATTTGGGGTCTAGTTCAAGAGATGCTGGATGCACAGGCATGAAGCTATGAAGCTTTGCCCTGATCAGTTCATTCATTCATTCATTTAGTATGAGTTGAGTCCCTATTATGTGACAGTCCCACGCTAAGCTCTAGGGCTATAGCAAGAACAAGTAGACAAAGGCCTTGTCCCCATAGAGCTTGTACTCTAGAGGAAGAAAACAGATACTAAACGGGGAAACCATTTAATTTCAGTGAATGATGCCTGCTAGGAAGAGAATGAGACGGGGCAAAGGAAATGGGCAAGTCTGGGTGGGGGCAGCACCGTCTCACATAGGCAGCCAGGGCAGAGCTCTTGAGGGTGGGGACCTCTGATGGAAGGTGAGCCTCAAAAAGCACAATTACAGAGGGGACAGTACATGCAAAAGCCCAAGGCAGGTTGGAGCGTGGAGGGTTAGAGAGATGAAAGAAAGAGGGCCAATGTGAGAAGTAAGTGTGGGATGGCACTAGATGAGACCAAGAAGGTAGCAGGACCCAGATCATCAGGACCTTGGAGGCCATGGAGGGAGCTTCATTGAAGGGCAGGGAGACCACAAGCCCACTCCCACCAGGGCCATGTGCACTATGTCACCACTTTCTGAAGACACATTATCCTTAGGTTAAATATGTGTCTGTATTAGTCAGCTCAGGCTGTCACAACAAAATACCATAGCCTGGGTGACTTAAACAACAGAAATGTATTTTCTCACAGTTCTGGAGTCTGGAAGTCTGAGATCAGGGTGCCAACATGGTCAGGTCTGGTGAGGGCTCTCTTCCTGGCGTGCCGATGGCCGCCTTCTTACTGTGTCCTCACATGGCAGGGGGAGAAAGAGCTCTCTCTGTTCCTCTTCTTATAAAGCCATGGTCTTATAGGATTGGGGCCTCACCCTTATGAACTTACTTAAACTTAATTACGTCCTAAAGACCCTATCTCCAGATGCAATCACATTGGGGCTTAGGGCTTCAGCATATGAATTTGAGGGGGACAAGATTCAGTTCATAGCAGGGTCTTCATGTGTCAAAATTACACAAAAGCCAAACCATGGACCAAGCTAGGTGCCATCTCATTGCAATCTCATAATCTTCCTGTAAGGAAGTAACATGCCCATTTTGCAGATGAAGAAACTAAAACCCAGAAAGGTTCAATCAACTGCCCAGGGCCTGCAGCATTTGATGGGATTCCAAGTCCCAGGCCCTTTCACCTGCCAGCCTGTCCCTCTATGTCCTGGACTAGCCAGTTTTGGCTTTACTGTCTTATTCTAAAGAAAACTCAAGCCCACCCTTTAAATGTTTATTCTCAGAAGGATCTCCACTGGCCACAGAATCAATATGCAATTAAAACAAACTGGGGTTCCACTTCTAGTGTCTGTATCACCCTGGGAAATCCACATCGTGGTTAGCAATCTAGACTGGTCTCTGTTTGTGGAACTAAAACAGTTGCTTTCCTTTCCACAGACTGAATATCCATTTATCATCTTTCCCTCCCTCTTCCTCCCCTTAGTCAACAGATCTCTATGGAGACCTGGTGGCGGGGTCTCTCTTGGTTTGGGAGCCACCTACACACGTGAGCACGTTTGCTAATGAAGAGGAGTCCTTTGGGCAAACCGGGTGGGATCAGGGGAGACCAATGCAGGGCTTAATTTATCTGTCCTAGAAAGGAACAGAACCCTGGAGGTCGGGGGATCGGAAGGAGAGGAAGGAGGCTAAGGAGCACCTTGGGCCAGTCCCGTGATAGGAGGGACAGTGATGAGGCCTCAAGAACAAACCAGGCAAAGTTTGGTGCTGTCGTATGTGTTACGCCACCACCATGCCACCTCTCCCCTGCTCTAGACCCACAGCAAAATCAGCTGAGGTTGCCTGGTGCCTAAGGGTCCCGACATGCAGGATGGGGGTGCAGAATTCAGCAGGGGCAGGAGTCTGCCATCAGAGGGGCTGCCGGGACAGAAACGGAAGTTCCCAAGAACCCCCAGAGATCTCTGGAAAGACACTGGGTCCCCTCCTTGTGTGAGGCGGCAGTTTGTGCCCAATTCTATTTGAAGCCAAAGTGGCCCCAGCCAGTCCTTGAGTTACAGTGGCCACACCCTGGTCCCCTCACGTGCCCCACCCCCTCCGTCTTCCACACTGCCGCCAGAGCGAATATTCTAAAATGCCAACCAAATCACATCACTTCCCTCCCTAGAACCTTTCAGTAGCTCCCCAGAATGTTCAGGATCAAGTCCAACCTCCTAGTTGTACTTGTGGAAAAGGACCTCTCCTCACCTGGCCCCAGCTGGCCTCTCCTCATCATCACCTGCCACGCCACACCTGGTGTCTCATTCCAGCCAAACCAAGTTACCAGCAATCCCCGAACTTCTGTCCCTCGGAGTTTCGTACAAGTGTTCCCTCTTCTCAACTTCTTTACCAGCGAGCTCCTTCTCATTCTTGAAGGTCCAGATCAAGCGTCTCTTCTTTCCCCAGATCTTAGCTGGCCTCTTCCCACCCCCAGGTAGGGTTAGGTGCCTTCCTCCAGGATTTCCCAGTCCCTGTTCCCTCCACTGTCCCAGAGCTGGGGAAGGATGGCCAGAAGGTTTGGGAGTGCTAGCTCCAGTGTCAGGGTAGATGGGGGGAGCAGGGTGACTGTCTCCATCAACAACAATAACAACAGGCACCAGCATTGCAGCCTCACTATGTGCCAGGCCCTGTGCTGTGCACTTTACAGGCATTATCTCATCTAGTCCTTACAAGGCTCTAGGATAGGTATCATTATTCCCATTTTACAAATAGGGAAACTGAGGCTCATAGATTAAGTAATTTGCTAAAAGTCTTACAGTTAATAGCCAACCTGGGCTCTGAAGCCAGGGCGGACAGTTTCCAAAGTCCCCTCTCTTGACCAAGAAGTCCTGGCCCCAGGCTCTGCTGGGAGGGCTTTGGGCTGACTTCTTGGTGCTCACCTATCTCGGGTCAGGCCAGCGGGTATCTCTGGTTCTCTGTGTGCCTTGGCAGATCTCAGAGTCAAAGGTTTCTGAGCGCCTGCTAAGTGTGGGGCAAGAGGAATTATTTTCTTAACGGGAAGTTTCTGATCAAATTTCCATTTTGTTTTGACACATGAAAAGATCCTGCTAAATGCTTGGGGGTGGAGGAAACAGCACCATCACTGGCCCCGATGGGCTCTAACGCCAACCTGTTTATTGCTCAGGGAGAGATTCCTTAACCTTGGCTGAGAGGCTATTTTTAGCAACTAAAAATAAAGAGGTTTCTGAATCTTTGAACAGCATGGGGAGCTAAAGAACTGAGGTCAGGACCAGGTGTCAGTGGCGGGCTCGGATGTTAGTTTTCTGTCCAGGTGACTAAAATGCCCTTCAACTCCTCCTCAAGGACCAGCTGAAACGTCACCCCCTCAAGGGAGCTTTTCCTGATCTCCCCAGCGAGGGAGGGGGGCACTTCGAACAGCAAGAACAATCCGTTTGGTGTTTCTAACTTGCAGGCTCCAACCTCAGCACTTGTCTTTGTATTAACCCTTTCAGTCCTCACAAAGCCCAATAAGAAAAGTGCCAGTATTATCCCCAGTGTTCAGATGAGCCAACTTCCCTGAGACCTCAGAGCAAGTAAGTGGTGGAGACAGGATTTAAACCCAGAATCCACACTTTCATCTATTAAGCATCTATTTCCAGCTGAAACCTTCCTCTTGAACTCCCGTCTGAGCCATGTGCCCGTCCGCCTGCGTGTCAGCACCCTCGCTAACTCGGGGCTCCTTGGGGACAGATGTCTTCTTGGTCACTGTTCACGACAGTGCCAGCCACAGCACTCAGGAAACATGGGCTGCCCAGCTGAATACATGCATGCTGTAAGGTGTCAAATGGTACCAGTGTGTTACACACTGATAATCCGTATGAAAAAAAATAAAAGTAAAAAAAAAAAAACCATACCAGTATGACTATAAAGAAAAATATTTTAATTGTTCACCATTTCTATAATTCTCCCAAGGCAAAAGTCTTTGGCAACATATGCACATGATAAAGAAATCAAAGAATATTTTTTAAAGAATTGCTTAAATACACATCAATAGGGAAACAGCTGAATAAATTACGGTGCTCTGACTGTGGAACATGACGTAGCTGTTTTTAAAAATGAAGTGCATCTACACCAGCGGTCCTCAAACCTTTTGGCAGCAGGGACTGGTTTCATGGAAGACAATTTTTCCATGGACCGGGGGTGGGGGGTATGGTTTCGGGATGATTCAAGCACATTACATTTAGTGTGCAGTCCAACCTCTCTGCTACGATAATCTGTATTTGCAGCCGCTCCCCAGCGCTAGCATCACCGCCTCAGCTCCACCTCAGATCATCAGGCATTGGATTCTCCCCTCTTCTGTGAGGCCCTGTTACTAACAGGCCACTGACCATACCTGTCATGCCTGGGGGTTGGGGACCACAGATCTATATGTATTGACTTAGAAAATGTTCCTGATATATTGTTAAGTAAAAAAAAAAAAGAAAATTGCAGCATAATGGGTGTAGGGTGATTCCTCTTTTTCTAAAAAAGCAAACACCAACACATAAAAACAAAAATCCCTGTATATGTATATACGTGTTGGTATATTTTTGTATAAGCGCACGAAAAAATGGCGTGTTAATCACCTCTGGTTAAACACCAAATTATTAACACTGGTACCTCCAGGGATGCAGGGGGTAGAAATCAGGCAAGCTATTGATTTCTTTCCTTTAATAATAAGAACACATCTCTGGGCTAAAACAAGCCCATATTGCTTTTGTAATTTAAAAAACCCAATAAAGTGTTTTTTAAAAGAACTGCCGTGGAGAAAGCCACTCGTTGAGTCTAATGGGGATGTTTTAAGCAGGGCCATTCTTGGAGGGAAAAGGATCTCCTGGGTCCTTTCCTGCCCTGTAATTTTCTATGTAGAGCTTCGGCTCCCCCAGGAGCCCCCGGACTGCGTGAATACAGCCTTGCTGAGGAGCACTGACAGCTGGGCTCTTCTCCCAAGGCTGCCCGCTCCAAGGCCAGCTTCGTTACCAGTTCCATAGCCCTCCTGACTAAACCACCCCATGAAAAATAGTTCCAGTGCGCAAAGATTAAACAAAGGTACTAATCTCAAGGCCCACCTCTCCGTGCGCATTCCTGTCGTAGGCACTGAAAGCCACATTCGTCAGCAGCCTGCCCTGCTCGCCCACCAAGGGCAGGGATCCCGGCTCCCTGTGGGAAGAGGTGGCTGTCCTCACAACTGATGGCATAAATCACTCGGGAGGGAAGGGCCGGGGCTAGGGCACACGGCAGCCCCAATTACCAAGGTGACTGCTGTGGGTGAAGGCCCGCTGTGGACCTGGCCTGCGTGGGCCAGGTACAAGTGCAAGGGGTACAGTGGAGTTGAGGATACAAGTTCCTGTGAACCAGGAGCTCAGAACACCGTGTCTCCTGGAGATACAGAGAGTTAATAAAGGTTGGCTGTGGGGGTGACCAGTTTGACGAGGGGCAAAAGAAAGGTGGACACTATGTGCAGTTCAGGGTCTGTGCCACTGCTCCGTCAGCGTCCAACACTGGTCTGGTGCCACCCTGGACCCAGACACTTGGGACTCCTGCTCTGGGCACCCCACACCAGAGGGTCCTGCCTGACCCCGCCTCAGCTACACTCCACCTCCTAGAGCCAGAAGCCCACAGGGCCAAGAGGCCTTGTCGCCTCTCACCTTGCAAACCACCCTCTGGGTATCCGGGACCCTGTCCTAAAGGCCCTGAGCGTGCTTCCAGGGCCCACACCTCCTCTTTCCCCTCTGTCCTCCCACATGCAAGCCACAGCTGCTTGTAGGTATGTCCCCTGCCTGAGAAGTGGCCAAGGGGCACCTGGAGGAAGCGCTGGATTGAGTTTAGACCTGAGGGCTGAGGCTCCCACAGTGTCCTCAGGGTACCAGATGAGCCAGGGGAGGGAAAAGTGGGGACATTCTAGGGGCTGGGAGCTGGGGGTTAGGTGCCTCTGTCCCAGACTGGCCCAGGCCCTGAAGATATCAGGGGTGGACCTGTCCAAAATCCTTTCTCACTGTCTGAGATATGAATTGCAGCAGCAGCAGCTGTATTTTCTAGTTTTTTCTGAGGTCGGGCATACAGAACCGTGATACTCCCTCTCAGCCAGGCTGTCCCAACTTCACACACCTTCTAAGGCAGCCCCAGGCTCCCAGACTGGGCTCCCAGACTGAAGCGGGTTCTGCAGAAGCTAGTCTTGCAGGAAGCACCCAAAAAGGGGGCTAGTGGGCAAATGTTTGCAAAATGCTTCTCAGAGATTCACTAGGCTCATTAGCATATTAAAGGCTCTGAGACTGCTAAAGAAAAGAAAACCAGTCAGCTCTGAAATGCAGTTTCTCAAACTGCATTTGACTCCTGTTTTGAAGTCACAGCTATGAACGATTCAAGGAACACTGGAAAATGCAGGGTGTGAGGATTCCATGTAACAGATATCTGGGGGTTCGTCCCTTCAAGCATCTCTGCTTCATTTTAACGGAGACACTGTCCTTCCCAAAGGCACCCATGCTCCTCTGCCTTCTCCAACTGACTCCACTGAACATACCCAAGCCTCCAAACCAGTCGGGCCAGGCAGCACCATCCGGCAGCCTCCTGCGAGCCAGGCACGCTCCAATGCTTTTCAGTTATTTTATTTAACTAATACTTACATAGGGCTTCCTAGGTCCCAGGCACTGTTCTCAAGGATTCACAACTATTAGCTCCTTTGCTGCTCATAGCAACCCTATGTGGTGGGCTCCATTATTGAAAGATGAGAGAATTGAGGTATGGAGAAACTGACTTGCCCAACGTCACGCAGCTGGTAAGTGGTGTCCCCAGACCCAACCCAGGCATCTGCCTGCAGAGTGCATGTGCGTTAGTTCCCGTTACTGCTGTAACATATTTCCACAACATTAGAGACTTAAAACCACACAGATTTGTTGTCTTACAGTTCTAGAGGCCAAACTGGAGTCCAACTTCACTAGATGAAAACCAAGGTGGTCAGCAGGGCTGGCTCCTTCTGGTGGATCTAGGGGGACCTGTTTCCTCGCCTTTTCCAGCCTCGGGAGGCCTCCTGCTTTCCTTGCTCACAGCCACTTCTCCCATCACTCCAGCCTCGAGCTTCCCGCATCCTGTGTCCTACCTCCTCTGCTGTAGTCAAATCTCTTTCTGCCTCCCTTTTTATAAAGACACCTGCGATTACATTTAGAGCCTACCCAGACAACCCAGGATACTCTCCCCATCTCAAGATCCTTAATTTAACCACATCTTGCAAAGTTCCTTTTCCCAGGGTATCTAGGGATTAGGGCTTGGATATTTGGGGCAGGGCACTATTATACAGCCTACCACATCGTGCTTTTAACCATTGTGCTAAATCTAGAGTAATCTTCCCTACAGTTCTGAGATGTGTCCTCATCCCTGTTTTACAGATTGGAAGACTGAGGCCCCAAGAAGTCAACTGAAGTGCCAAAGGTCACCCAGGAAGTAAACCTAGCACAGCTAGGACTGGAACCCCGATGCGGGTGACTTGCTCCTCCACACTTCCACCTGCTACTGGAGAACGCTCAGGGCAGCTGGGGCCTCGGGGGCTTCTGAAGCAGGTGCTGCTTTTGTTACCCTCTAGACCGAACCCTTTGGGCACTCTCACCCCACTGAACACCTGAAGAGAGCTGTGAATTTGCTTTCCCCAGAACGAGATGCATTGACATGAGCACACCACATTTTGCAGGTGGTTTCTGGGAGTTCACAGACCCCAGATTAAGAGCACTTGCTTTTGAAAGCAGAGTCTCAAAGGGATATTTGTACGTCTATGTTCACAGCAGCATCACAGATGTTCCTTGACTAATGATGGGGTTACATCCTGATAAACCCATTGTGAGCCGAAAATATCCTAAGTCGAAAATGCATTTAATACACCTAATCTACCAAACACCATAACTTAGCCTCGCCTGCCTTAAATGTGCTCAGAACACTTACATTAGCCTACAGTCAAGCAAAATCACCTAACACAAAGCCCATTTGATAATGAAATGTTGAGCATCTCGCGTAACTTTTTGCACACACTGCACTTCAGAGCACAGCATCGGTCGTCTACCCCATACCGCGTGGCTTACTGGGAGAGACTCACTTCTACCGCCCAGCATCGCCAGGGAGAATCATACTACATATCACCAGCCCGGGAAAAGATCAAAACTCAAAGCATGATTTCTACTGAAAGTGTATTTCTTTCACACCATTGTAAAGTCAAAAAATCTTAAGTTGAAAAAAAAAAAATCTTAAGTTGAATCTTCATAAGTCAGGGACTGTCTGTGTATATAGGGTTCGGTACCATCCACGGTTTTAGGCAATCACTGGGGATCTTGGACTATATCCCCCAAGGATAAGCGGGCGACTACTGTGTAGAATTTCAGTTTTGCAGGATGAAAAGACTCTTGGAGATTGTTTGCACGACAATGTGAATATAGTTAACATCACTGAACTGTATACTTAAAAAATAGTTTTATATTATGTGTATTTTACCACATTTTTAAAAAAGACTGTTTGCTCTAAACCGAGAGCTCCTGCAGGGCATGGACCACATCTGGTCCATTCTTGCAGCTGGTGCATGGTAAGGGCTCAACAGACATCTGCCCGTGACCACTCCCTGTGTTGAAGGGGTGATTCCACTGCCTCCCCCGGCTGTGGGCTGGCACCTCTAGAAGCCCTGCACGCTAGCGATTAAACAACTATCCCAAGCATGTGGTCAAAAACAAAAACAACAAAAGCACTAAAAATTAAGAATGGGAAGGAGGCAGGCAGGACAAGAATAAATCCAGTAACCGCGGTAGTAAGGAATGTGTGGCTCTCTCCCATTCTTGAACGGAATCCTGAAAGGCAACAAGGGGTCCTGATGCCAATTTTACAAATATCGTGAGGCTCCCTCCGAGTGAGTGACTCCGTGCCTCTCCCATGGCTTAAAGTGCAAGGGCTTTTTGACGGTTGTGCTCCTCTGTTGCCAAATGAATGGGGTTATAGTATACTTGAGGATTTTTTAAACTTCTCTGCCGTTTGCATGAATTCAGGAGGAAAAACCAAACCTATTTCAAGAGCTGACTCATGTTCCTTTGGGCATTGTGCCAGCCCGTAAGAAACAACCTCATCTGCCAACTTGTCTATAATACCCTGTCCATAAAAGCATCCTTCCTCTGGCCAGGAAGACAGCAAAGGAAACCATATAATTGCAAGAAAATCCAAGCCAGAGTGGCAGGTGACACCTGTTTCATGATCACTGAAGGGCAAAGCCATTGAGGGTTCAGAATTGAGAGTGGGTGGAAGCATAAATCCTGTGGCCATTGTGGTAAAAATGGGTGGCACTTACTGTGGGAATCTTGAAAGAGAACAAAGTGCCATGAGGCTGCTAATGGGTGTCCCTTTGCTGAGGGCCAGGTGACTCATGCAGCACCCTGGGGTGGTTTATTCCCTCTGAGTCCCTCTCTCTCTGCCATGTTCCAACAACCACGCCAAATCCTCTTCCCTTTAATTGGGATTGCATTAAATAGCCTTTCAACCAGCAACAGAAGGGGGTGGGCTCTTAGTGAAGCCCAGTCTATAAATATGGGGTAACAATAGGAACCAGAATGTTCCACTGGAAACAGGTTGGACTTGCCCTGCCTACATAGAATACAGAGGATTTTCACAGAGATTTCTGCAACCATTCTCCCTAAGTATAATCCCAGAATGGTGATGGCAAGCTGATGGGTTTGTCAGGTAATAGCCAGAAGACATATTCCTCTTTAAAAGGAAAGGGAATTCACACATTTTGTTGTGGATATCCCTTATTCCTGTTTAACTGGTCCCTAAGAGGCTCTAACCATAGCAAGAGGGATTTTGGTTAGAGAGATTGTCAAACCCCAAAGAAGGAGGGAGAGAGGGAGGGAAGGAAGCAGGGAGAGCGAGGGAGAGGAGAGAGAGAAATTGAAGACAGTCTCCCCAGGGAAGTGTTTCTGAAACGGAATCTGGAGGGATCTATGTGGGAGAGAAAGCCCCCCTCAGAGGCAGGGGAATAACCTACGTGGATTCCAAAGCCCTTTCCAGGCTGTTTGAATGAATAGCCTTCCCTTGCCTGTGATACAGGCAGAAGTTTGGTGTTTCTCTATCCCGAAAGGTGTTGGCAAAACAGAAAGTTTCTCTGCACTCATACCCTCTTCAGCCAGGCCCCGGGTGGCTTCTAGTGTATACTTCTAGTGTATACTTCCCTGTCTCCTTCATCTTCCAGCCAGATAAAGGGGAGTCCCCTGAGTTGTGGTCCTCAGTTCTGCACTAAGAGCAGGAAGCCCCCAACTCAACACCACTGCACTCAGGAACATTCTCACGACAAACACCTAGAAGCCAATCTTTCCTTTCCAAATGGATACGGACAGTTCAATCAAGAAAGAAACGGCTATAGAAGAGCTGTAATAAATTACGTGCCAAGTGAGGTGTCCGGCCTGCAAACCAGGGACCACCACATCAGAAAGTGGCCAACAAAGCAGCGTGTTGCATAGGTAGCAGTGGCCTAGCTCTCTGTGCCGTGGCAAAGGCCCGGGGCCAGGTTATGCGCTGCCCCTGCCTCTTGGCCAGATGGTACTCAAATACGTGCTCCTTGGTAAGAGGCCGACACTGAATATTTACCCCTGGATTTCTGTCCCTGTACCTTAAAGCAAACGGGGTGATGGGGAGGGATGTAGGGGGCATAGGAGGAGGAAAGCAACCAGAAAGGGTGGGCAGACCCCAGTGCAGCCTAGAGACAAAGTCACCAGGCTTGGGAACTAACAGACCCCATCTGAAAGTTATAAACCACATAAAAGGATTGCCATTAATGAGAATGATTAATGTAAACTTCAAATTACCAATAAAACATTAATAATACTTTTAATAAAGAAAAAAAAGCCCAACAAATCAATATTAAATGTTATAACTTATTCAAGATGCTAAGGACGGTTGCCCAACTGTCAGGAGGGGGAAAAGGCAGAAATTGAACACAAAATGCCTGCAGTGAAATAGCTCTAAGAATGACTGGAACAGTTAACTTAGCTTGACTTAGTTAACTCAATTGACTAAACTGACTTAGTCAAGGGATGCTAATGGCCCACAGTTGAAATCCCAACCTGCCCCCTATCCACAAAGTCGGTTTGCAAACACTCCAGGTAGAGAGCATCCATCATTCCATCACACTCGATCCTTCCATCCATGGATCCCTTAATTCCCCACTGATGTAGCCATTCCTCAAACATGTGCAGCACCGTCCCAGGGGATAGAGGCACAGAAAACTAGTGGTTTTGCCCAGTGGTTTCCCAATGCAGGTAGAATGTAGACAAATCATCTTCTCAGGGCCTACACGGCTAACCTACTCATCTCCTTTCTGACACACAAGCTTTGTGCATGCTGTTCCCTCTGCCTAGAATGCTGTTCCCTTCATGCTGTGCCACGATGGCGCCTATTCATTCTCTGACCAGATCAATCAATCCCAGGCTCCTTGTAGTACTTCCTACAGTTGAGATATCACAGTTGTTGGTACCATGCCCTGACAAACGTACGGCCTGTTCTGAGCCGTCAGCTATTTGAGGCCATGTCTGTTTCTACCTCCATTCTCCCCAGAGCCTGTCCTTAACCACGGGTGCTTAATAAACACTTGATGAATGCAAAAATGAGGCGTACCTTAGAGAAGCTCTCAGTCCAGGTGGGAGAGACCCTCTCTGGCCCTCCATGTAAATGACTCCAACAGGCCTTTCCTGCAAGGCCAGTTTTGCTAGGGAAGAGTCAGGTCCTCTGTCAGGGGTGAGGACCCTCTGAGAGGAGAAAAGGCGTGAACTGCAGAGGGTAGACTATTGTGCTCCTTGTTGACTTTGACTATTGCCTTCCTGGTCTCCCTTTTAATAAGTAAATTATTCAGCTGTATTGAGGCCCATAAGAAACAGGCATTTTGGTCCATGCTTGAGCCAGAGAGTTGTAGCAGCAGCAGGATGCCTGAGGCTGGGCACTGGGCATTGAGGTGGCATAGAAGGGAGGAAGCACTTTGAGCTCATCTAGAAAGAATGCTGGGATCAATTAGTTATGTCTGCTACGGGTGCAGCACAGGCACACAGTGGCATGCCTGTCACTTATTGGTCAGCCCTACTCCAAGGAGGCAGGGAAGCTCATTGTTCACTGACTTCCTAGAGAGAGCTGTTTCTTGCCCAATCCCTGAGAATATGTTATCTGTATAATAAGGGAGGCCATTTCTTCACAATTAGTGGCTACAGCTGGAGTTCTCACAGCTGAATGTTTCTGTAAGTATCCTATACTTAAGTTACTGAGGCAGGCATCACTTTAGGTCTTTCACATTTTCACAGAAAATTTTCCAAAGTGCTACTAATGGAGCCCTGTGAGAGAATGACATCCTAACGTGCCCCAGGAAACAGAGGGGCCACCACACCCAAGCCCCAGTCTCCGGTCTTATGACACTTGTGCAGCTATTGGCTAAACAAAAACTTAGGCTCTAGAATTAGGTTGCCTTTGTGTACTCCAGGAAGCCAGGTCCGTTCTCTGACTGGCTTCCAAGGAAAGAGCCTGGTCACCCATTGGTAGGCTGACTGCCTGAAGGCAAGCACTTTGTAAACACAAGAGGGCACAGAGGGCCACGCAACAGGGCCACCTGCACTGGTGGTCTCGAGTCCCCCGCCTGCTGATCACAACGTGGTGAGGCTTCTTGGAAGATGGAGGCTCAGTTCCAGGACCCCTGCATTATGTCTGAAAGTACGTTGGAAGCTGTCATATTCACTCATTGGCCAAATGTTCCCAAGCCCCTTCTATCGGATGCCATAGAAGGCGTGGGGCATTCAGAGACGCATGGGCCTGGACTGCTCTCAGAGACCTCACTCAAGGAAAACAGAGGACTGTCTTGCTCACAAGAGGCACAACAAGAGACATCTGTATGCATGAGGCTCGGCGGGGGCACCAAGAGGGGATGTCAGGGAGGCTTCCCAGCAGGGCCAGCTCGGGCTCGAGGGATGACAACAGCACTCAGGAGGGGCCCAGAAATGTGGTGCGGGGGCCACAGGGGACTCCAGGGTGACTGACACAGTGTCGGAGGCGGAAACGGCACAGATGTGGCTGCAGAGCAGGGCGGGGCCAGTCCTGGAGGGCCCTGTATGCCTCGCCAGGGAGTCTAGACTGTATTCTACAGACAATGAGGAGTTGCGGAAGGTTTTCAGACAAGGACAAGGTCAGTTACGTGTGTCTGTTAGATCCCTTGGCAGCAGCAAACATAGGTGAGGTGGCCCAGGGAGGGCAAGGGGGCAGGGGTACTAATCAGAGGCTGCCCCGACAGTCCAAATGCGACCCATGTGGGGACGTGAGTGCAGGTGGTGAACACCACAATCAAAAGGCATTTTATGCCCATTGGAAAATGCCTTAGAAATATACACTCAGCAACACTGAGAAAGAGCTCATAAATTCTTACCTCCAGATCCACATTTCTTGGAGAGCCCAGCCTCCCAGGACCCTTTTCCTGGTCTCTGCTCCATATGTGAATTTTTGTGCCTCCCCTGGTCTCCGTAGTTCTTTGTTATTAGTCTGTCTGCCTTGAATTAGAGCCCACAGCCTCACATCTCCCACCTGCCTGGGAACAGGTTGAAGGCAGAGCTGGCGTTCTACACCTCTCTGTATTTCCCATCCGTGCCCAACACATGGCTGGTACCCAAGCATGTACACACACACACAGACACGCTTGCATGCATACATAGATATTTAGATATAATTTTTAATTGGATGAAAAATGTAGGTGCACGGACTGCCTGCGTTACAATTCATCTAGCTGTACAGGCTTACGGTGAACTGGTTACAAATTTGTGGTTTGGGAGACAAGTCATGATTCAAGAACTGATTGTGTCCATAAAGCAGCCAGGTTCAGAAGTCTCAGAGCCTGGGAGCCCTGGGGGAGGACCAAGCCCCTGCAGCTGTCAGCGTGACAGCCTGGTGGTTGACATGCTCAGCAAACACTGGCCACAGTGTGCCAGGTGCTCCAGCGGTGCTTGTCAATCATGGGGCAGGAAATGAGGCAGCGCCCAGAGGACAGGACACATCTTTTTTATTGTGTGGCTTGCTTTCATGACAAATGAAATGGTTTTTGAAATGAAGCTGATGGAATGGAAACAATCATGAAACCAGAAATGAAAAAGGCATTTGGGAACTGGGACTCAATGTTATCAACGTGGTATGCCTGTGGAAATAGCGGGCACTCTGCCTGGCTTCACAGAGAGCCTGCCACAAACTGTGGCCTGCAAAAGCTGGCCCCAGGACCGTGTCATCTCACTCCTAATCAGGCAGTCCCCGTTGAAGAGGGGAGGGAAGGGCCATCTGGATAACCCACCCTGTCCCTTTCCCTAGCACAGGAGGCAGAGAAAGCAGTGAGGCTTGACTCATAGGCCTAGCTTTGGGGTCCCTTAATTCTCATATTAATGATCACCATTATTACCATAAACATTTAGGGCAGGGTTATCCCAATTCCTGGAGACAATCAGGCACAGTGGAAAGAACCTGGACTTTGGCGTCAGGCAGAGTGGAGTTCAAATTCTGGCTCTTCTACTCAAGAGCTGTGTGATCTTGGGCAAGTTAATTAACCTCTCTGAGCCTCAGTTTCCTAAAGAGATGATATTGTAGTATACTCAGGGAAAGGAAATATTAATAGAAATAAATCTTGCAATACCAAAATCACCTTCAGGTCGGGAGTGGTGGCTCACGCCTATAATGCTAGCTCTCTGAGAGGCCGAAGCAGGAGGATCGTTTAAGCTAAGGAGTTCAAGACCAGCCTGAGCAAGAGCAAGACCTCATCTCTACTAAAAAAAGTAGAAAGAAATTAGCTGGACAACTAAAAAAAAATATATATATAAAATTAGCCAGACATAGTGGCGCATGCTTGTAGTCCCAGCTACTCGGGAGGCTGAGGTGGGAAGATCGCTTGAGCCCAGGAGTTTGAGGTTGCTGTGAGCTAGGCTGACGCCATGGCACTCTAGCCTGGGCAACAGAGTGAGACTCTGTCTCAAAAAAAAAAAAAAATCACCTTCAAAGAAGTCTTTCTTGACTTCTTTTCCAATCCTAATTCATTTCTGTCGCCATCATTATCACTACTGCTTTGTTCATTGTCATCTGAATTTACACCGACTTATTCGATTCTTTCCTTGTTATTAACTGTCCCTATGCCTTCCACTAGACTGGAAGCTCTGTGAGGGCAGGGATCGTACCTGTTCTGTCCTGTTCGTTATTGTGTCTTTCAAGCAGGAAACAGTGTAAGCAACCTTTGTATTTTTGGTAAGTGAATTGAGTGAGGCACACAATGTCAGGCGTACAGTAGATCCTCGAGGAACAGTGGTTGGTGCGACCCCAGAGACCTAGAAGGACTAGGGGCATAGACACAGGGGCCCAGCTCTGCCTAGAGCCAGTCTTTGTAATTTGCTGTGTGGACTTGGGCGAAACTTTTCCCCCTCTAGGCCTCAGTTTCCTCATCTGTCCAGTGAGGAAGATGGTCTGACGATGATCGTTGAGGCCTTGTCCAGCACTCCCTGGCTCTGTCTCAGATTCTCCACGTGGGCTCCGAACTGAACAGGAGCACAGGGAAGTCCAGCTCCATCACTGGAGCTGTAAGTTTCAGCTTCAAAATTGCCAGACAAAATCAGCCCGAGAGGCCCGGGTGCCATTCCTGGGAAGAGGCAGGTGTGGGAAATAGCCAGCATGAAGCACTTTCTTGGACTCTCCAAGACTCACCTGTTAGCCTCACACCTGGTTTGAACACATGGGAAGAAAAGAAAGACAGAAAACAGGTGGGCATCAACCTGTAGCAGGCCCTACGCCAGGTGCTCTGATAGGCACCAGCTTGTCTGGTCCTCTCCATAGCCCAGGCGACATCATCGCACCCATTCACAGATGAGGAGGGTGCGTTAGTTATACCCGCAAAAGCAGCAAGTGTCAAAGCAGGAAATAAAGCCAGGCCTTCTGACTCGAAGTCTCCAGCACTGAAGAATTTGCTGGAGTTTAGACCGTAGTCCTCTTGTCTAAGACTGTTAATCGGCTATACCCCAAGTGTAATTTACGGCAAGAATACGCTGCTAGTTCAGGAGCAGCCTCTACAGGAAGCATTGTTTAAACTGATGCAATAATAAGGCAATGAAAAGAGTTGACATTTATAGAGCATTTCCTAAGGGTGAGCCAGGCCACGGTGCCAGGCGTGTTACAAGCACACTCCCACAAGAACGTAAGCAGTAGGCGCTGATACTATACCCACTTCGCAGATGAGGAGCCTGAGGCTTAGAGAGTGCCTGAGATTACACAACTAGGAAGCAGGGGAGCCAAAATTCAAGTCCTGGTCTTTCTAACTTTAGGCCTTCATCCTACCACCTTCCCGTACCGGGGGCAGACTGGTGAGACCATTAGGATGAGTTAACATTTAATTACATGACACTGATATTTATTATGTCATATATAATATAGATCAATGGTTTTATATATGCTTTATACATAATTAATGCTGTATTAATATAAGATTTACTGTATATATATACACAAAGCATACTTTATATAATAATCTACTAATACAGTACTTACAACATGATCAAACTGAGAGAAGAAAAGGTCAGAGTCTCTAGTCTCAGCCAGCACCTTTGACAAATGAATTAGGTCCCACTGGAATTAGGTCAAGGTCTCAAGATTACTGTCACTCACAGGGTGAACGCAGAGCGGTGCCAGGCCTCTCCATGTTCCAGTCAGGGCACCTCTATGGATTGTCCCCATGGACCATCCAGAGGGTAGCCAAAGTCTCCAGGGAACAAGGACAGGTTGACCTGCTTTTGGAGCCCACAGAGACTCCAAGCCCGTAAAGTGAAGCTGCCAGGGGTTGTGTCCCCTCCCCTGCATAGGGTCATGCAGGAACTTAGCTGGAAACGCCCCAGGGAGTGGCAGGTGAAAGTGCCTGGCTCCTACCGAGGGCAAGGAGAGCCTCCTGTGCCTCCCTCCTGAATGCACAGGTGCCCCGGGGTGGGGGACTTGTGCCCCTGTGGCTGACCGTGAGCCAGTCATGGCCTGGAGCTGCCCGGTCAGCACGGTGGCCTCGAGTCACAAGGGGTCAGACAGCAGCAGAACAGAGGACCCAGGAAATGTCACTGAGATCAGTTCTGCAGCTGAACTTGAAACCGACTCGAGTGCTGGGGGGTAACTGAGGCTCTGCACCCCATATCGGAGGCAGCCCCCTGCCTTTTACTGCCTGCACAGTCCTGGGCACGTCCCTTCACCTGGACACCCCTCAGTGATCTCACCTGTAAACGGAGGCTACGGCTTGCTCACTTGCCGGTGAAGGATGAATCGCTCGTGCGGGGGACACAGGTTTGTGAACTGTAGAGTCCTGAACAAATGTAAGGGACTCTGGTTTGACTATTTGGGGCCCTAAAGTCATCGTTGTCATTGTGCTGTTTGATGGTTTTGTTGGCTGCGCTCTCACAGAACGGGGCAGGTAAGCAGCTCACTCTGAAACAAAAGGAGGGCTCATCCCTCGGTGTTCCCCCGCCCCAGCCCACGGCAGATCACAACCACGGCCTGGAACGTCACATGAAGACCCACCCAGCCCTGCTGGAGAAGCCGTAAGTTCCTTCCCTCATCCCTCCACTCTGTCGCAGGTGGGGAGTTATTGCTTCCCCAGTGGGGCTGGGCTCCCTGCGCGGATGTTGGTACCACAGTGGCTCCCGATCTTGCTCTGTCCTCACAGAGCTGTTGCTCTACCACAGGACACAGTAAGGAAGCCGGAGTTGGCCTGGGGGACTTTTCTGACTCAAACCCTCACCCAGGAGGTGAGTGCTCAGGGCCAGCGATTGCTAAGAGTTCACAGAACAGAACCAGGAGCTGGCCAGGATGCCAGGCCCACAGGGAAAGCAGATATCAGCCCACCCTGAGCAGCCCGGTGCTGGCGCCTCCTCCTTGGGCACGAGTTATACGCCAGCCAGCCTGAGACGAGGTCTTCCCCGGGGCCCGTGAGGCAGGTGCTCCTTCCCCAGACTCCAGGCTGCATCAGGAGATGCCTGTTAGGAGGAACTAGATTAAGACTCTACCCACCAAGCTGTCTTGGGCCCAAGCTGGCCAGTGGACTCCAGCCTCCAGCTTCCTTTCTTTGGGATTCTGGGGGGACATCAGGAGAGGAAGGAAGGGGAGGAGAGACCCTCACCCCACACGAGAGAGACCCTTCAATTTTGCGTGGAAAGCTCTGCTTCTCTTCTCCCTGTCCCTGACTAAAGAGAACCATTTATCCTGCAAAGTGGAAGAAGGCCCTTTACATTCCGAAATGAAGTGTCAGCATGCAATGACAGTTAAGGTCCCAAGATACCCCCAGAGTCACTTTTTATTCTTTTCTATCCACAGTCATTAGGGAAAAATCTCTCTGCAGCTTCTGTAAAACCCATTCACTAGAGGGAAATAGATCAATGAGAAAGCCAGAGCCAGGGTGCCCGTGCTGGCGGCTCTGACGCGCGCTCATCCATTCTTCCCCCAGAGCCCACGCCAGAAGGACAAAGGCTGCTCGCTCCCGCCCCCTGAAAGAAGAGCTAGCCCCAAAAGCTCTTTAACTAGGTATCTATTTCTTATCTTTTACACAGTAAGAACAAAATCTCTTTCCGAGAGTGACATTTCTTACACTTCAAACAAGTGCAACTTTTGCCGCTTATTTTTAAGTGCACTTGCCTGCTAAAGTGATAGCGAAAATCCAGGGGGAGGGAAAGGCACGGTGGTGGAGGCACAGCTGTTTCCACAGCTGGCATCTGCAGCCAACAGCAGCAGGACCTGGCGCCATCCCTGAGCAGAGTCTGAAGGGCTGACGCCCCAAGAGGATGTGCAGTTCCGGGGTGAAAGACTCGACCTCCAGTGCTCTGTTTGCTGATGCCAGAGCCAAGCCTGGGTGCTCCAGGAGCTAGGGGCGGCCCAGTGGAGGAGTGGGCATGCGGGCACCAGAAGAGGAGGGGCCCACACCCACCAGAGCAGGGGAGTAAGAACATAGCTCAACCTTCATTCACTTGTTTCTTGGTTGGACAATTCTTAGTACCCACTGTGTGCCAGGCACGGGCAGTGGGGTGGATGAAATAATAGTAGCAATAAAAATAATAGCAGTATGGAATTCATACCCTGCACAGTGCTTTCTGAGCATTACTTCATCTAATGGTCATGGCAACCCCTTACAGATGGTACTAATATTGCACTGTTTTACAGATGAGGAAACTGAGGCAAAGAGGTTTAAGCAACCAGCCCAATAGCTAATAAAAGGAGGAGCTGGAATTTATATGCACATCTATGTGACTCTCAGCTCGAGAAAGGCAAAGTATCGATGTGTACTTACTGAGCTTGTCAGCATGGGTAAGGCCCTGTGTTCACCCAAACCTGCACGGAGGATCACGAGTCACGTCCTGCACCCAGGAGCTCGCTCTAGAGCTCAGGATGAGGAAAGTTTGAATAATTGCAGGGAGGGGCAATTGGCTAGGGCTGGGCCCAGGGAACTATGGAACCCAGCCATGCTGTGGAACCTTGATGTCCAAGTTCAGGGGTTCCAGAACCTGTATCTAGAAGTCACCAAAAGGCAAGAGTGGGTGGGCAGAGGACAACCTACTCAGTCATGTTTTAGGAAAACTAACAGCTGCAGACTAATAGGTATAACCCAAGAATATGAGGCAAAACGTCATATCTAGAATATTACGGGGAAAAAAAGGATCCATCCATTGAAACCCTCCTGCCAAGGCTAGGCAGGAGACTGAGCCCCAGCAGGCCAGGATTTCCCCACACGGCCCCACCTGCCAGCAAGGGCGTGCGTGTTTCCCCATCACACGAGGCAGACGGACGACATGTCCACAGCTCCTGCGTGGCTCTCCTCTGGCTGTCACTTTGAGGCTTCTTCCCTGGCCTTCTTCTCCAGCTGCGCCAGCTTTTTGCTTAGTTGTTCTGCCCAGTTGGGAGGGAGAGGCTGCCTGTCTTTGTGAGGGCCCTTTTCATGCTACACATGACAACTTCAGCTCCGGCCTCTCTCACGGCTCACCAAAGCCCGCGCCAAATGCCGTCTGTGGGGATGGAGCCCTTTGCCATCGTGTTGCTCCTGCCCCAGCTGTGCGTATCGGGCTTTGGTCTTTGGCCACACCCTGAGAAGGGGCTCAGAGATTCCCTCAGGCCCTACTCACCCCTGAGACTCTACTTCCCTGCACAGAATACTGGAGACTTTGGCAGCCCAGGAATAAGAAGGGACATTTCTGACCACCAGCAGGGCACAGGGATGGATTATCAGGACATTCAAGAAAGCCCCAGGCTGGTGTAAACACTTTGCCACAAGCCACGCTGCGGCTATAGCTGGGAAAGGTGGGCAGGGGTGAGCAGGCTGCTCTGGCAGAGGTCGGGTCTAAATGGTATTTCTGGCAGTAGCACCCTCTGAGCTGAGGTCAGGATTGACATCTATCATTTTGGTAATGATCTGGTGTCATTATTCTCTCAGAGCACACCCTTCAGAAACAAATACACTCATCAGCATCTGTCTGCCTTGAGACAGTTGGTTTTCTTCAAAACAAGAAAACCTACGAGCCTATCAAACATTTGCCCCTCTGTCCTCCCCAAGAAGACACAAGTTCATGCCCTCTGAGCAGCATATTTTACAGTTAGGAACCCAGGAGTACTGAGTCCTGTTTTTAAAGTGTATTCAACCACATGGGCATGGGAAGTGTGCCTGGGCAGGACGGGGCCCAGGGTGGTGCACAGCTGTCCCCACAGCTGGCAGAGACACCCACAGCTGCCCGCCACACTGGCCAACATGCAGAGATCTGGGATCCAGCTGGTGATCCAAATGACAGATGTGTGGCCATTTAGCAAGAGGGAACAGAAAGGACACATTCTGCCCAGGGAGCAACTCTTCTCTCTAAGGAGCCTCACACACTAAGGCCTCACCCCTCCCTTCCCGCTAGCCCCATGGCCACGTTCACAACACAAATGTTCCCATCTGGGCGTTTTCCATCCCTACCCCTGTGGGTTTTTAAGGCCTGCTGGCCCCGTGCAACTCCATGTTTTCCTTGTATGTCCCTTCTTAATTGCCATCACTGCCCTGCATGAGTCCCCTTCACTGCCCCCGCGTGGATTCCAGCTGCTCTCGGGGGTGTGCCTGGAGAGGAGGGTGGAGGGTGGAACTACAATGCGGAGACTGTGACTGTTTTCTTGCAGAAAACCATGCCTTTCTCCCTGCCAGCGACACGTGCAGTAGGAATTGGGCTGCCACTCGCCTCTCAGATTAACTGTGTTTGCATCCACTAGCAAACACTAAGGCGATTTACATGAAACCACAATTCGCAGAACTAGTCTAAGGGGCTTGATTGGGTGTTATAGCCCATGACTTCAGAAGTGTAGCCAGTAGAGACAAAACCCACTGAGATCTTATTAGCGCTTAGAATTCCTGCTACGCTTCCCGTCCACGTTGCCATCGATTCCCTAGGTCGTGATGTCCCCACCTTCGTTATCCCACAGCAATTCGGTTCAAACTCTTCCCACTGTATTCTAATTAGTTGCCCATCTATTTGACCCCTTCCCCTTCTCCTCAACACCTCTCTCCCTCCCAACACCATGGGCTATTGGAAGGCCGAGAACACATCTTACTCTTTCTCATCCCGGCACGAAGTTGTCGAATTTAATTGAATCCCACAGGTCTAGGTTACGACAACAGTAGTAGCAGTAGAAGTAGTAATACTAGCAAATACTTAATTGTCATAATCCCTTTATATCTATAAGATATTAATTCTCACACCAACCCTACCTAAGTGCTATTCTTATAAGGAAACTGAGGCACAGAGTGGTAGAATTACTTGCCCAAGCTCGGTTGGGAACTGGCAGGGCTGGGATTTGAACCCAGGCAGTCTGGTTCCAAGTCTGCTCTCCACCCAGCTACACACACGGCCTCTCAAACTGAATTGCTGCGAACTCCCTAAGACATAGCTCACTGCATTTCCTAGGTGAGACACTTTGTAGAAATACAGCATGTGCAAAGGGGAAATGAAGACAGTTCAGTTCTGCAGTCAGCCATGCAAGAGGGAGGTGAGAGACACCAGAGGAGAATCCCCCGTGCCCCACGGGAGGGTCCTCTGTACACAACTGCTGCTGCTCAGCACGTAGCCAGAGATCAAGGAAGACACAGGGAGCCATGGCCGTTCAGGGCAGGGGCCCGAGAGCAGAGTCCTGGGGGTATGGGGGTGTGTTCTAGGCATCGTCCAATGAGACTGTGAACACAAGTGTTGGGCTGGGAGCACGGCTGGGGCCATGGATTCGTTCAGAGCAATGATCCCCACATGCTGCTATACTTCAGAACCACCTGGGGAGCTGGAAAAATCCCTATGCTCAGTGCCTCCCCTGAGCAATTAAATCAGAACCCCGGGGGGGTGGGACTCTGGCACCAGTATTATTTGAAAGCTCCCAGGATGATTACAACGTGCAGCCAAATGTGAGAACCACTGGTTCAGAGTCTATGCAGTATTGTTCACCAGAGAAGTCCGTCCCCTTCGTCATGGGATAAGAGGGTGAGTGGGGACTCACTACCTTAGTGGGACTAACGTGGTGGGTGGGCTGCTGTACTCTCCCCGCTCCCACCATGGCTGGCTGTTTGGGGCTACTCTGTGGCAGTGTGTTTTCTCTGTTTGCTAGAGAGCCCTTCAGGGTAGTGGTAGATTTTAGATCACACAACACCAGTTCAAATTCTGACCTTGCCACTAACCAGCCGCATGACCTTCAGTATGTTATCGAATATCCCAGCCTCTGTCTCCTCCTCTGCAGATAGGCAGTTGTGGTGGGCAGAATAATGTTCACGTCTAATCCCCAGAACCTGGGGATATGTTACATGGCAAGGAGGAACTAAGAATGCAGATGGAATCAAGGTCACTGATCGGCTGATTTTAAAATAGGGAGATTCTCCTGGACTATCTGAGTGGGCCCAACCTAATGACAGGGGTCCTTAAATGTGGAAAGGGGAGGCAGGAATGTCGGTGTCACCGAGATGTGATATGGGAGAGACCAGCCATTGAGGGCTTTGAAGATGGAGGGACCGGCAGCTTCTGGAGGCTGGAAAAGGCAAAGAAATAGATTCTCCCTTCTAGGAAGAAATGCAGCCCTGCTGGCACCATGCTTTCAGCTTAGTGAGACCCATTTGGAACTTCTGACCCCCCAGAACGGTAAATAATAAATGTATGTTGTTTTAAGCCACTAAATTTGTGGTAATTTGTTACAGCAAAATAGGAAACTAATACAGGATGGATGGGAATGAATTGGGGACGGTGTGAAGATTAAGTGAGATAAAATTGAACAACATGTAGCACAGCTCTGAGTGCTTTGTAATTATTAGTAGGCATCACTATCTTTACTGTCACCATCCTATTAGGGAGCTGCCTGCAGGCCGAGCAGCTGTAGTGGGGCTACCCACTCTCTGTCTACCATCCTCAGATCCACTTCCTGGCTCCTGAGGTAGCTGAGTGGTCCCCTGCCCCATGCATCGGCCAATCAGCTTGGTGTCAGAACCTGGGTCCAGACTGGTGAGAACTGGCCAGTCTTTGCTGGACAGGGCAAGGTGCTCCCAGGAGGCCCACGATGTCCAATAACACAGCACAGATCAGTGTTTCTACTTCCTGACTCTATTCATGAGAAACAATAGGAAATGGGGCTTGGGGGACAGGTGGGGGGTTGGGAAGGAGGCCTCCAGGAAGCATTTCTGAGCACCAGCTAAGAAGGGACCTTGGGAATGGTTGGTAAGGGCTTCAGAGACCTCATCTAAGGGCTAAAGGTGTGGAGTACCTCCGTAGCTGCCAACAGCAGGCAAGACCTGTGCCACCGTGCCATGAGCAAAGGGCTTGGGTTTGCAGTGGTGATCTCCTTAAGGAGAATCCAAAATTAAACCTTCACCAAAATCCCTTGTTTGTGCCAGGCCCTGGTGGGCCCTTTCCCCAGCTCTCTTAGCTGATGCTCACAACACCGGTGTGTGCCCGGCATTGTGATCTGTTTATTCCGAGCAGAAAATAGACTCGGGGAAATTCAGTGATTCATCCAAGGTCACCCATTAGACAGCAGCAGAGCTGAGGTTCAAACTCTTGATTCCAAATCTGGAACATTCCATGTCATACCATATTTCATTTTCTTTCCATAAAGGCCTAATTAATATTTCAGTCATTACTGATTTAATCCTGGGAGCATGAGAACACAGCTAGTACAAACTATTCATCTGCATTTCCTCCTCGAGATGTGCCAGCCATAAAAATGAAGATGCTTCAAAACCTACAACCAACTAGAAGGGGGCCTGAAGGAAATTTGGTGCCAGATGAATAAATCTCATGTCAGCTCAGGGTTGTTGTAATTGCAGCACTGCATAATGTTCATAAACCTTGGGTTTCCTGCGGTCCCTGAAATAGAGCAGGCAGGTGAGGAAAGATGCATCCCCTCCCCACCGTGGAGGCCCAAATTAGAATGTTGCACCAGCCCTGGAAGCTCAATTTACCCTGAAAGGACACCCAGACCGGAACGTTCTCTGCTCTAAGAGATCCTGTCCCTCATTGTCCTCCTCTTCCTCTTTTTCGAGAGCCAGGCGGTATTGGCTGTACAATTTAGCCCTGTCAATTCAGCTTGAAAACCACACACACACATGCATCAACCCACAGTGACAGACACCACATGTTTAGATACGAAAGATGGGAAAGATTGACGCAGGCGAGAAAAGAGAGCCGGAGGATACGTAAGAGAAGGTGGAATCAGGCAGGTTTAGGCGAGGCTGATAAGAACATCTAAGAAGAACAGAACAGAGGGGAAAATGTATCCGGGTGGCTGCCGGCAGCTCTGGCTTAGTAACCTAACAGCAGCTGGAGCCAGTCAGTTCCTACAGGGCACCAGCTGCTCCTTCACAAGCCACAGGCAGCACATCCTCTCCTATCTGTCCCCTGCACTTGAACCTGCTGAGCCCACTACAAACTGAGAAGCCCCCATGTCGGCTTTGGGTGATGTCCCTGCTGCTGTGGGTGACAGCCAGGACTTAGGGACAGGAGCCTGTCCTGCTGACACTGTGGGATGGTGGCAGTTTCCAACCACCCCGCCAAACCTGCAAGGTTGAATCCTGCAGGCAAAGGCAGGATGTAAACTCCCCGCCTTGGGGAGAAGCTAAGTCCCCGAGGCTGCTGGGGAACAATGTATTTTTAGGTGTAGGCTTGGTTTGGGAACAATAAGAGAAGAGCAAAATTGTAAAATCCTAAGGTTCTTGTAAGGTCTGGCTGGCTCAGCTCCTGCTAAACATCCAAAAAGATCCAACAGAGCAAGACAAACTCAGGCTCCCCGCAAGTCCCTGGCTCCTGGTGGGGCCATGTTCCGTCAGCGAGATCAGGAACCTCAAGCTTCGGGGGCTGGGGAGAGTGTTTTTCCATTCCTGACTCCTGAACAAGAGTGTACCAGGTGGCTGTCATCTTTAATCCTAAAGATCCCCCAAGGAAGGAGATTTGTCAACATCTCCTCCAGCCCAATCCTGTGCGTTAAAGTCAGAGCAGGTGCCAGTGATTGAGGAGGGCTCAGCCTGCACCATAATCTACACCTGTCTCCCCCCCGCCCCGATTCCCACCGCTCAGTCTTTGATACAGACTCTTGATGTTCTCTCAATTTCATGCAAAATGCTTTGCCAATGCAACCTGGAGGCAAATTCCTCCAGGTGCCCTCTCCCCGCATCAGCTTGCCACCCCTGCACTCCTTGTCATGGATAGTCTGGGGCACTACCATTTTAGACATGGATGCCCGTGCCCAGCCCTCACGCCCATCTCAGGCGCCCTTCCCAGCGGCATCCTCACTCCCACCCAGACGGAGGTGCTCGCGTGCCCTCCGCACCCCGTCCTGCCCGCAGAGCAGCGCTCAGCGCTTGCAGCCAAGGCTTGTGAGCGTTTCCGAGCTTATCTCCCCATTAGATCACAAGCCTGTTTAGGGCAGGGACCTTGCCTTCCCCCGGTGCCTGGCTCAGAACAGATCTTCAGTAGTGCTGTGCTGAATGAATTAATCACCTTTTGTCCAGTCCTCAGGGGAGGTAGAGAACAGTTGCTATTTCTAACAGCAGCAGGAAGACAAATATCGCCCTGCCCACTCTCCCCACCCCCATTGCACACACACACCCAGTGGTGGTAATTTCTCTTTGCTTTCAGATCGATAAGGTTTCTAGCACATTCTAATAAGAGGCATCACAGAGAGCTGGAAGGGACCTTGGAGAGCCCTTAGCTCCCTGCCCGATTGCACAATGAGGGAACTGAGGGCAGTGAGGGGCAGGCTCTGTCAGCAGTAACACAGCAGGCAGGTGTCAGGGACGTACTGGACTCCCCACCCGCTGGTCCCACAGAGCTGCCGTGCAGTGCTGAGTTCAGAGGCCGCGGCTGCTGTGCGCCTGGTGGGTGGCCCCACTGTGGCTGGTCGCTGATCTGTTTGTGGCTGTGGCCAGTGTAGTCACAGCTCATCGGTCACAGCTAAGGCCAGCTGCTGCAGCTGAGTAGTATCTTTGAAAAAGTCGAGCCATGGTGGCATGTGGCCATGCAGCAACACTCTCCTGTGACACAGCCTGTTGGGGTGGCATTGCTACAACCAGTCCCACAGGTGAGGAGACTTCACCCTTTCATTTCCCAGACCGAGAGCAGCACAGAGGCGTGTCCAGTTGGCCATCCTCAGCTCCATCCCGGACCAAGTGAGCACCACGCCCCTCGCGATTGTGGCTCAGTAAAACTTGCTACATGCGTGCGTAGCAGGCTTGCTGTGGGGGCTGGGGTGGGTGGGCACATAAAACCTCAGCCTAAGGGGAGGCCACAAAGTTTTTAGAATGAAAAAATTTGCAAACCCTTGAACTCTTTTTCTTCATTTCTCCTGTCTTTAATCCAACAATAGAAAGTTTACGTCCCAGATTCAATTTCTGGTTCAACATTTGTATCAATGGTTTAGATGAAGCTATCACAGTCAGGCTCATCAAATGTGGGAGGACAGGAAGCTGGGAGGGCCCTCAGCACATGTCGCTGAGTGAAATGCTAAAGGCCTGGACGACTAGAAGGAAGGGCTGAGACAACCGCAGGGAAACGTAACAGAGGCAAATGAGAGGGGCAGCTCTCGTCCCAAAAGCCAAAGGCACCGGCAAGGGTGGGAGAACAGGGCCGGGGCTGGGGAGCCGGCAGTTTAGCACCTTCGTGAACAAGTCAGAAGGGTTTTAGCCAATATTTGATTCAATACAAACTAACAGGCTGCTATGGGAGCCAAAAGGCACTGGCTGTCTTGGGCGCAGTCATGGAAGGAAAAGGCAGCAGGTGCTCTGTGACAAGCAGATCCCAGTGGTGTGTGGGGGTCATGTGGTCCCACACCCCTGGGCAGCTACAGACCAAGTGGATCCTGTCCAGAGTAGAAGGATCAGGGCAGAGACAGGACCCCTAACCATGCCAAGAGAGTTGGGGATGTTTAATCTGGGAAGTCCCAGGTCCAACTCAGTGAGGCTTGGGTGTGAGGCTGCTGGCACCTTGCTACAAGAACCCTCAGAAGGAGGAGAAAACATGGGGGAGGAAACTGAGGAGGCTGCTGAAGCCGGACCCACCCGGGCCACTGGCAGCCCAAGGCACGGTGTCTAAAAGAAAGACCAGCCTCAGCCCAGGCAGACTTCGGCTTGGGGCAGCAGCAGGTTGATCCTGGGGGCCAGGGGACTGGCAGGGGCACAAGATATAGGAACTGGGGAGGCAAGAAAGAACTGGACCCAGCACGAGGCTCAGCCGGGCTTCAGGGAAGACTCCAGCCTAGCAGGGGTCCGGAGGCAAGGCAGGGACACTGAAGTAGGTCCCAGTTCTGATGCTGGGGACGCTACCCTGAGACGCAAGCTTCCCTTGCTTGAAGACAGCACTCTCCCCACGCAGGGAAACCCAGCAAGCTCTGGACGTGGTCAGCCTGGTTTGCACCAGCACTGCCCTCACCAGCCACACGACTTCGGTCACATTTCTTACCTTCTCTTGGCTTCAGTTGCCTTATCTATAAAATGGGGATCATAAGAGAGGCCACCTCACAGGACTGTCTTCGGGAACAATTAAGGTAACAAAGGCACAATCCCCTGCACCCAAGAGGTGAGCAAATGGCAGCTGCCATTGTTATCATCTGTGGGATACAGATCACTTTCCAAATCTCACCTTGGAATGGGAACCTCGGCCTGCGATGTGAGGGTGTTGGGACAGAGTGAAGGCAAGTTCAGTGGCTGACAAAGTGGGGGACGCTCGTGGGGACAAGCGTATGAAGAAAGTCCACCACAGGCTGCTGTGGGGGCGCATGAGGTTACACAGAAATGACAAAGTCAGGTCTGGAGATGGATGGCGGTGATGGCTACACAGCAATAAGGATGTCACCAAACCATATACTTAACAATGATTAAAATGGACAATCTTGGGTTATGCGTATTTCACCACAATTTTAAGAAATGTCTTAAATGACGGAGTCACAACCTGGGCCCAGGTCTACTGACCGCAAGCCCAGTACCCCTCCCGCCATATGACAGGTTTGTATGGAATGATACGTTCAGAGGAAATAGAACTCCACTCGACCGAATGGCATCGAATTCTTTAATTCAAAGATAAACCAGGGACAGTTCATATATTTTCCTACTCCAATTACGGGGTTTTGGAAATTTTGAACAGTGATGATTTTGCCATCTTTTCTCTTAAACACAGGAAAATGTCATTTTAGTAGATTCCCACTCAACAGGAAACTAGAATTATCAGAAGTCTCTTGGTCGTACAACGCGACGATTGTATAGCAGCCTCCAAACACTACAAATTCTACAGCACCTTCCAATTTGCCAAATCCTAGGAGAGTCACTTATCTTCAGCCCAGGAAACACTGCACCCCTACTATGTACGACACCCTTTATTAGGCACAGCGGGGGGGGGGAGGCTGCAGAGATGAGTAAGAGAAGGCGCTGTCCTCACTGAGCTTATAAAGGGGCGAGATGTTCCTTAATCAGGAGTGTGCGTTCAAGCCCCTGCAGTGCTGTCAAAACACGCAGCCCCCCAAGCAGGGGGTTCTCTAGCTCGCGGGGGGTCCAGACATGACACAGGGGATCTGACGCACATCCTCCACGGAGAAATGCTGCCGTGGGGGAAAAGATCATCGTTAAAATATATCGACAACAGCACCACAAAATAGAATGCATTAACTCCGAAAAAGTCATGGGTGGCACACATTGGCCCTCCAGAGAAACAGAATACTCTATGAAGTCGAACCCGTGCTCCCAGTGACGTGGAGAAGGGGAGTCCGCATTCATGGAAGGAGGTTGGAATGGAGCAGGGAGGACCGGAGCTCGGTCACTTACTTTAATTATCCTGAAAGCTTTAAGATGTCTGACCAGTTTATGTTTGTAAGAGACTTAAGAGGAGTCACCTTTAAACTTTAAGATGTTGGAGCCAAAGAACTGTCTTTATGACTGTTTACTATTTCAGGTTTGAGGCTGCAGCGTTAAGGGGACAGCCAGCTTCATTTCTGGGCAGAGAAGCAAGACTGTTACGAGAAGGGGCACAGTTGCTTGGATAGTCCCACTAAGGCCTGCTGAATGCAAACCACGTCAGTCATTGCTACCAAAACCTTTCACAGCTACTCTCCTTGTCACCGAGTGTCCCTCAGACATGGACTCCTGGACATAATTAGAGGCCCCAGACATCAGCTGATCCAATCTGCCCACTTTACAGACAACATAACTGAGGTTAAGCCAGAACAAAGAGCTTGTCCAAGCCCACACTGTGGTCAGTATCCCAGACAGACTGGGACACAGGGTCCCATGTAAGAGTGACATTGGCTTGAGGGTGTGGGACCGCTCAGGCGGGGCAGGGACTTGCCGTTTGTTCTCAGAGCCCTTTCATTCTCTTAGCAGCCCCTGTCGGGGCTGTGATGTTTTGTATCCTAAATTACACTGGAAGCTTCTTGAGAAGCGTGTCCACGGCCCCCTCACTTCCCATGGCCCAGGGCGAGGACAAGTGTGTGGTTTCCAAGGTAACACGTGGCTGGATGGATTCAGCCTGGGGAGGGAAGGGCTTCTTCTTCCCAAAGGCCTTGTCTTGAGCCAGCAGGGGAGGAAGAGTGGGAGGCAGGCGACAAACCACCTTCCCATTCACAAGCACTCGCTCCTCCCAAAACCATTGCCCCCCCCTTGTCCCCCTGCCAGGGTTCAAGGACAGAGGATACCCCTGACACCGTGGACTCCCAGAGCTGAGGAAGCGCCTGGAGGACTTGGTAAGAGGTGTCTGCCTGGAAGTCAATAGAGCTCCTGCTGGCTCACTGGCGATGTCAAGCCTTAATGTGCCCTGGGCGGGGGTTTCCACACCTGTTAGCAGACACAGCACACGCCCTGTCAAGAAGAATATAGGATAACATCTTCAAGTGACAAAACAGAAAGTCAGCACAGGCAGCCAAGAAACAAGCCTCACTGCCACGCGGGGCACACCCGCCCCGTGGGACACAGGAGGCCCGCCGGGGGCTGGGGAAAGCTGCAGGGCAGGAAAGCCCTCCTTGAGGCAGAAAGAGTTAAGCCTGAGTATTTAAATATTTAGCAAATAAAACCAAAATGTCACGCAGAGACTGCCAGGGCTGGTGTGGTAACCATAGCAATCCACGGCCTGGCAGATCCACGTGAAAAGGTGCGGGACCAAGGCGGGCCGCCCAGAGAGTGGCAGGGAGGGCCACGGTGGGCATGTCTTGCTCCGCAGGGCAACCGGCCGGGGCCCTCGGCCTCTTAAGATGCAAAAAGTGCAGGCCAGAAGCCGGGGCTGTGGACTTAGGGTCAGTTTCTCAGCCTGCAGGAAACTCAGTTTTCTCTATAGCGCGAGGGGAGAATAAATCTGCCACACCTCCCCCCAGATTCGTTGTCCGTTCATTCATTTGTTCAGCCTACACTCACTGAGCACCTACTGTGTGCTGGGCACTCTCTCAGCCCTGGGGTACAACGGTGACTCCAGTGCAGTCCCCACTGCCGTGCAGCCCACAGCCAGGGAAGGAGGTGCAGCCGAGAAATAGTATTTACGGCCAACACAGGACAAGCAGTGACACCGGTCTGAGCCGATGCTAAGTCAGCTCCTAGCAGGGCACCTTCCCCAGGGAGTGGGGGCGGCCAGGAAGAGTTCCTGCCGGAGGAAATGGCTATGCTGAATCCTAAAAGGCAAGGAGGCGAAGTCAGCCGGGCCAAAGGTCTGATGGCATCTGTGAAAACACTCCAAAACGGACGACACAGCAGACAAGATGTGGCGACACCATCACCTCCGAGGCAGCTGCTGACGTGTCAGCCTCTGAACTCTCTGTCTTCAAAGAGAAGTCTGAGCAGGAGAGACACGTGGTGTTCCGACTGCTCGGGCCACGCCGGTGGTGTAGCGTCTGCTCCCTCCTCTCCCTTTCTCCCTGTTCCTCCAGCCCCCAGCCAGGTGCGAAGGCAGAGGCCAGGAAGAGCAGCGCTGCGGTGAATCACCGTCGCCAGCGGCCGGACCAGAACACTCTCCCTCCCGTTTTCAACTTCCCGTGTGTGCCGTGATCGGTCAAGGGAGCATTCGTAAAAGTGGGGCAGGACACGGATGTGAACCTCACAGAGGAGGCCACCGTAGGCAGTTCTCTTGCGGAGCCCAACACTCCGTCAGCACTGGAACCCCCTGAGCTCCCGTCTCCTGTCTGCTCATCACGCCTGAGTTAAGGAGCTGATGTCCTCAGACTGAGTCTGTTTGGGGGTCTCAAGATCTCGGGGGTTCAATGAAGGCAATTCAAATCCATCATCCAACCAGCCTGCGACGCCCTTAGGAAATGTCAACCAGGCGTCTGCAAGAAGGGTGGGGACCCCAGCTCCGTCGCGTTTGGGCAGCCTCCCTCTCCCCTCGGAGGACAGACACAAGGTCCTTCTCTTCTCCCCCCACTCCCCTGGAACATACAGGTCTCTGCTCCTGGAAATACAAGGCTCAGCCTCAACCCCCTGCGAAAACTGCCCCACCTTCCAGGAGAAATGCACGCCCCCCACCCCATGTGGCCACTTGTGTTCACATACGCCTCGTATCATGCCATTTATGACCCTGGGTCACAGTGGATCAAAATCAAGGACAAGCAGTTTCCAGAGCAGGAACTGGGTCTGAATTACCTCTGGATTCTCAATGCCTGGTACAAAGTCATCCTACAACACATGTTTGTTGAATAAATACATAAGTGAGTGGGCTCACCATTTTTATAAATTGTATGAGGATTAGCAAATTTCGAGAGGTTGGTACACAGCTCAGCCATCATCCCCGTGTCCCTCAGTGCCGGGCACCTTACAGGTAAGTTCAGGATGTGACTTGAGCCGGCTTCCTTTAAAGGGAGAAGGGAGGGTGAGGGCACAGAGACTCAGCTTGAGGTGTCCTGCCTGTGGCCCGACGGGAAGACACCTCTAATGCATTTAGCAGTAGGACCCAAAGTCCCTGCACCAGGGACACCTCCTGCATCACAGACACTGGTATCCCTGTGACAGCACATCACACACACCCAGGAGGACACTCCAATCTATGGGACAATCATGCCACAGCTGGTGAAGCTTTTTATAATGTGAGCTGTCTCCTGAATATAATTTATGTCCTATAATTTGAAGTAATTTCCCTGTCTGCTGAGAACTCTATTGGTATTTAATAAAAATATCCACTTTCATATACCTAATAAATTAAAAGTCTCCCCTTTTTTCAGTCCCTTGTGTTTCAAATGCGTGAGGTTGAAGGCCCATATATCGTCACTATCATTGTTTCTGTCACGTTTGAAGACCAGAAGCCTCCGAGGCCAACATTAGATCTTGAGGGGATCAACACCCCCAGACAAGGTGGATGTCCCACCCCCCTGACCTGATTGATGCCTCTTACTTTAACTATGGCGGCGACCACAAACTGAAATCAATGATGTCTGAAGTTACCATCCAGGCACTGGGTTATGTGACCCCTGCTACTGCCCTATGTCCTATCCTGGGCTCACAGGAGTTCCCCCAATTTAACTGAACAAACATTAATTGAGCAGCTGCTACTCGACAGGTGCTGGCCTGGGTGTTGCGACCCACACCTGCCACACCTGCGGCTTCATTAAGGACGCCAGGTGCTGCTCCGCCTCTGGACGTGGGCCTGTCTGCACCCCAGCCCCCACCGCGTTCTGTCCCCAGCTCTGAGCCAGGCACTTCCTCCCTGGGCACCACTGCACCAGAAACTGGGCGCGTGGGTACTTCCTCTCCCTCTCAACTGGCTCCTTTCTGACAGTGGACAGACACATGCGGTCTCTCCGATCTGCAAAAACTGTTGAGACATCCCTCCCTCCGCCCTGTGTCCCCTCCAGCGCCTCTGGTTTTCCTCCATCCACAGCCAGACTTCTCACAAGAGTGGCCCATATTCACTGTCCCACTGCCACGCCCGGTGACTATGGGCACAATGACCTCCTCAGGGCCTAAAGCACAAGACAAGTGCGGTCCCCAACTCCATGAGCTCCCTGTGGCATAGCTTGCCACTCCCTCTCTCCTCCCTGCTGGGTCTCCTCTCACCTCCCTGGTTCTTCTCAGTCCCCTTTGTGGGTTTCTCTCCCTCCACCCACTAATCTCCTGTTGGTGTCCCCGCAGGGACCTGTCCTGTGTCCTCCTCTCATCTCACTGCCCCCTGCTCCTCCATCCCTGGCCTCTGCATGCGTAGCCTCCCTCACTATCCTGGGGACAGCTTGGTGCCCCGTCAACCTCAAACTCAACGTGTCCAAAATTGAACAGGCTACCATTCCCTACCCTGACCTCCTTCTGTGGTCTCCGTCTTAATGAATGGCCCTCCCAGCCACTGAGTTCCCAAGCAGTTGTGGACTCCTTCCTCTCCCTGCAGACGGCACTTCCATCCCAGTTGGTGACCGGGTCTCATCAATTCCACTTGCTCAACATCTCGCAGGTACAGCCCCTCCTCCTGCCCCCATTCTTGCTCCTGGCCTGGTTCCTGACATTGCCCTCCCTCCCCTGGGCCATGATAACATCTCACTGGCCTCTTGCCTTGGAAATTGCCCCTTCCTACATTTGTGTGCTACAATGGAGAGCCCTGTCTGAAAATACAAATCTGATCAACTCTCTCGCCAGCTTGAAACCCTCTCCTGGTTTCTGCTGCTGTCTCCAGGACATTCCCTTCAGCAAAGCAGACAAGTCCCTGCTAATCCTTCCTGCCCTACACAGTGAGTGACCCAGGACCTTGTCCCTGAGGCACTCCGAATGCGTTCTGTAGTTTCCCATCCAGGGCCTCTGTTTACTTTGAGACCTGCACCTGGGATAGCCGTTCCACTCTGTCTGCCTGGCAAACACACCGTCATCTAAGCTAAGGCATTTTGCATCTATTATCTAATTTAATCTGCACCACAACCCTGTGTGGTAGGTACTATTATTATTAGTTCTACTTTACGGAAAGGAAATAGAGTAAGAGGGGTCAAGTGACTTGCTAAAGGCCACCATACACACCAAAATGTGACAAAGAGCAAGCTTTGAACCCAAGCTGGGCTGCTCTAAAGTCTGCGTTCTCAGCCATCTGCTAGTCCTGCCTTCCAGGACGGCACTGGGGACGTTAAAGTCATAGATTCACTCAAGGTTGGTGACCCCTTGGAGAAGCAATGGTGAACTCAGGGTTTCTAGTCTAGAGAACTGGGCTCTTGTCCCAGGTTCTGCACAGAGAAGAGCCTCATCAAGTAGATGTTGAGTGAATGACTGAGCCTGGTGGGTAACCAAGAGAGGGGAGGGGAGGACACTGGGACAGCAATGAAGAGTTCAGTGTTTTACATGTACAGCCAGGGATGTCCCGATGTCATCTACAATGTGAGCCTGCAGCCTGCGGAGAGGGGGCTGGCACTGCCGATGTGGGAGCTATTGGTGACAGCCAAACCATAGGACTGAATGGACTCTCCAAAGGAGAGCATGGTTTTCAGCCAGAGTTTTCATAAATAAACAAAATGTGGCCAGGCACCGTGGCTCACATCTGTAATCCCAGCACCTTGGGAGGCTGAGGTGGGAGGATCCCTTGAGGCCAGGAGTTTGAGAACAGCCTGGGCAACGTAGCAAGACCCCATCTCTACAAAAAAAGTTTTTAAAAAAAAAAATATGTAGCTTTTGTGTTTTCATTTCTTTTCAGGCCCCACCTGCCTGAGGATAAGAGATGTCTGAATCTTTGAAAGCTCCATGCTCCAAAATGCTGAGAGAAAAGGTGACTGAGGAAAGACGGGGGCCATCTTCAAGCAACAAAGGCTGCCACGTGGGAAACACAGGGGCCTTCCTTTCCCTGCTCCAGAGGCAAAACCAGGGCTGTGGGCAAGTTCCAGGGAGGCTGTCTCCTCTCAGCGGAAGGATGAACTTCCTAAAGAATTGTGCTACTGGTCAGTAGGGGAGCCTCCCCGTCACAGCAGCACACACAGAGGCCCGTGGGGTTCCCTGCACTTGGTGGGTGCTATGGTTTGAATGTGTCCCCTCCAAAATTCAGGTATTGCCAATGTGACAGTATTAAGAGGTGGGGCCTCAAAGAGGTGATTAGGCCATGAGGGCTGCTCCCTTGTGAATGGGATTAAAGCCCTTATAAAAGAGGCTCCACGTGGTGTCCCGTCTCTTGGCCTTCTGTCCTCTGCCATGTGAGGACACAGTGTTCCTCCCCTCTGGAGGATGCAGCAGTGGAGCACTATCTTGGAAGCAAAGAGCAGTCCTTGCCGGACAACTGAATCTGCCAGCATCTTGATCTTGGACTTCCCAGCCTCCAGAACTGTGAGAGATAAATTTCTGTTCTTTTTAAGTTACCTAGTCTCAGGTATTTTGTTATAGCAGGAGAAAATGGTCTAAGACATTAGAGGAACAGACCAAGTCACCTCCAAGAAACTTCCAACCCTGAGGCTCCAAGACTTTAAACCAGAGCTTGGTTGAAAGTTATCTAACGATGTTTCAGAATTCTTCTTCCTCGAAAACACAAGCGGTCTAGGCTAAAGAATAGGAATACTGTTCTAGAAGCTATCCACCAGCCTACTGTGCGTACCGGGCCAGGGCCTGGGTTTGAGCTTCTGGGGCAGGGTTGGGGAAGGTGGGGACAGAGTCATCTGGTCCCTTGCTAGAATTTAGCCACGAGCCCAGCGACTGCTGTGGATGAGGGAAGGGGTGAGCACATTCGTACAAAAGGCCCTGACATCACCCCCAGAGGACACGCAGCAGCCACACCCTGCCCCCGCCTCCCCTCCCAGACGAGCAGCAGCTGGTCTTCCCCACGGGAGTGTCCGCCAAGCGCTCCCCTCTGGATGACCCTACAGGCACACTTGGGATAACGCCATCCCCGCTCTCAGGAAGCAGGTCCCCGGCTGACTGAGCAGCCACACCTAAACCAGAGAACTGACAGATGAGGAAACTGAGGCCCAAGACCACAAAGCCAAGTAACAGTATAACAGCTTTGGAAACCAGTTATCCAGAATCCAGCACCTTTCATTCAAAAACCTGCAAACACCTGCTCTTTGTCAGACATGGTGGGTCCCTGGAAATGCAAAGATAATTATCCCTGAGGTGGAGGAGAAAGACGCTGAACAGAAAACTACAGTGTGGCCGGGTGAGATACGCTCAAGGGCTCCCTAGAGAAGCAGGTCCTCCCTTCCACTGACTATCTGGGCCGACACCATTCCCATTTCCCTCCGGCGAGAGGTCCGGCCATGCGCAGAAAGAACTCTATGGAAACGTAGGAAGCACAAAGGGAACCAGGTGCTGATGACTTCCCCACGTGAGGTGACGTGGGTGGGGATAGGAACAGGCTGAGTGATGGGAGCTGAGAGCACAGCAGGGCCGGACCAGCAGGGAGGAGGCCCAGCCACCTGCTGGCACTGGGCAGGTGTGACAGTGACTATCTGGCAGACCCAGCTGGTAAATGACAAGGCCCAGCTAGAAACAGTGGGGCAGAGGTCACAGGAAAGGGACCAGAGTTTCTGTTTTATACAAGCCCACTCTGCACACTATTCCCTACCTCCGTAAGAGTTCAGCAAAGTGGGCGATATCACTTCCATACTTCAGATGGGGAAACTGAGGCCCAGAGAAGTTGTTACTGGCCCTAGGTCATTCAGGCTGAAGTGTCCTAGTCAGGATTCAATGCTACTGATTTCACTTTATTTCTCCACACTGCGAGTGTCAGGCAAAGATAAGTGGCCCAAATAGCATCATCCACAACCCATGACTAGGGCTGAAACAGACTGTGGCCATGAGTTGACACTAGCCATGACACTAGCCAAAACAGACACTTAGCCATGAGCTGAGCCTGAGACAAAAAGGGTGCCCAGCGACCCTGCCACCAGGCCATAACTCAGGTCACACTGGGCCAAATCAGGTCTGAGAGCTAGGGCTGCAGGCTCTGGACTGGGAACGAGGACCTCAGGAGAACAGAGGGAGGGACACCTGGCCCCACTCACCCCAACGCCTGGAGCAGCGAGTGGGAGCAGTTGGGCTGAGCAGAACCGTAGCGCAGGGCCGGGGCCGAGAACAGCCCCTCCTCTTCCCCTCCCTCCAGCCTGGTCAAAACTGAGTTTATGGTTCTGCCTTTTCCCTTTGGCCTGTGGACACCTTCCTGCACAGGTCAGGGTAACACAGAGTAATACAGGCTCCCTACAGATGAGAACATGGGGACTCCCAGGGGTCCCAAGGCTGGTTTGGGGTGGATTGGAACCTGGCCTGGAGCCCAGACTGTCAACTCCTGTCCCATCTTGGTTCCTCCCTGCCTGTTCTCCTGGCTCCTTTCTGGGAGTGACTGGACAGTGGTCTGGATTACAGTCCACTGCCTCCATCCAGCTCAGACACCATGAAGGGAGCTGCCTGGCGGCATCTGGGACACTAGGCTCTCAGAGCACAGCCGCTGAGCAACCACCTGCAGCCCTCCAGAGGCTGGAGAGTCCCAGCATCTAGTTGAGTGTCCTCTGGTCACTGACAGACTGGAGCCTTGCCAAGGTGGCCCAGAGCCACGGCTTCTGCATCCCGGCCAGTCACAGCGGCCCCTGACCCGTGGCTGGAAAGCAGAACCACTCTCTAGGAGGAGGAGGTGTCTCACCCACATCTGTGCCACTGCTCCACCCTGAAAATGCTGAGTAACAAAAAGGACTGGATTTGAACAGTGTTGTCGGACAGTGTTCTACAAGGTACTCTCCTATATACCCCTCATTCCATCCTCACAACAGCCCACGAAGTTGGAATAAAGCCCCCATGTTCCAGGTGAGAAGACTGAGGCCCAAAAGGGTCACAGGGCTGGCCAAAGACACACAAGAGAAAAGGTCATGGCCAAGACTCGATCCCAGATTTTCTGACTCTGAGCTCTGGTCTTCGTCAGTCTCTTGCCTGCTGCCCAGATGTGAATCTATCTATGCTCCTCCGGCCAAAGGACAGGGATGGTTTCCAGATTCACATGCACATGAGAAAAAACATCTGGATATTTCAGAATTACCCAGGTCCACATCGGAGCAGGTCAGCCTGAAGGCTGGGAGACAGGAGGCTCGCTGTCACGAGAAGATGCCTCAGATCTGTTCACTCCTGCCTGACCCTCCCAGCCCAGGGTGAACCGTCCTCTCCACGTCAGCCAAACTGGAAGTGCACCCCAGAGGCCTGGCCAATGTTTCTCTGGGT